>JANTNU010000002.1:4135477-4149048 GCA_024752395.1 Erythroxylum havanense
ATATTTCGGGGTTAAACGTGAAAACTACAGTCCCTTGTACGTTACGACACTCGGGTTACATCATTATCTTTACAATTTCACCGGCGCGTGTCCAGACGCTCAAAGCACATTGCAATTTCTAGGGATTTTGTTCCAATTTGGGGGTTTAGGGCTTTTGATTTGGGGGGTTTCGTGATTTCGGCGCAATTAGGGTTTTCAGAGGAGGGAATTTGCACGATGGAGGCCGAGAAAGCGAAGCTGTTCGTGGGAGGTATATCTCGGGAGACTACTGAGGATGCTCTCACAAGTCATTTTAGCAAGTATGGTAATGTCCTGGGGTCTTTGGTTGCAAAGGACCGAAACGCAGGAAATCCTAGGGGGTTTGGTTTTGTTTGGTTTTCTGATGCTTCTTTCGCTGACGAGGCTCTTAAAGACTCTCATGTAATACTAGGGAGAACGGTTAGTTTGAGCTCTCTTTCACATGTTTTTAGTACTTTTTTATGTGTCTGGTCTCCACTTGGAAGGCGTTTTAGGTGTTGTCTCTAGAGAATTAGCTTTCATTTGCAGAGATAAGAGTAGAAAGAATCCAAAATGCGAAATTGTACCTTGTTTAGTTTCTTTCAAGTTTCATGTGCATGGTAACCAAAAGGATAGAGCTGTATTCTGTTCCTTGGAATGTTTGAACACGCTAGTTGTTCATGATATGTTAATGAGCTAGCTCTGTACCTTTGTGCTAATGCTTTCTCTGTTCTGATAATTCCTTTTCTAAATTTTTTGTTAGCGGTGAGAGGGTCTTGATGGTTTCTGATTTTATATATTTTGTTCATTAACTTTCTTTTACAAACCAAAATGGTTGCTGGTATCAGAATATGGTTTGTTCATTCGCTAGAATTTTCATTTTCTTTAGGTAGAAGTGAAGAAAGCCATCCCAAGAAGTGAGCAACATCAATACAATCAGGAAAAGCATATTGCACAGCAACAGCATCAGCATCAGCACCAACCCAACCAACCTCATAGTGGGTTTGATATAACAGGCTGTAAAGGTGATAACAATGAGTATTTTAGAACTAGGAAGATCTTTGTAGGGGGTTTATCAGCTAATCTGACTCAGGAACAGTTTAAGAATTACTTTGAGAAGTTTGGTAGGATAATTGATGTAGTCGTCATGCAAGACAGCTCAACCAACCGACCAAGGGGCTTTGGGTTTGTTACATTTGATTCTGAGGAATCTGTTGATAGAGTTATGGTGAATACATTTCATGAGTTGAACGGTAGACTTGTGGAAGTGAAGAGGGCTGTGCCAAAAGAGAAAATCAAAAGTAGTAACAATAGCTGTATTACAGCAGTTTCAATAAACAGGACTTATGAAAAGAATAATCAATTGGGAAATCACCTTTTTTATGGTCCCAGACATGAAACTTTTTCAGGTTATGTTCCTTTGCCTGTGTACAGTAGTGCTGGAGGATATATTTATGGAACTAGTGTTTATGGAGGTGGATATTCCATCGTAGGATATGACAGACCAGGTTCTGTAGCCACACCAGTTGGCCCTAATCCGTGGAGTGTCCCCATGATGGTTGGAGCTGGGTTGTTTCCTTTCCCTTATAGCAATGGTTGTATTTATCCTGCATACACGTATGGGTACAATGGGGCATAATGGGATTACTGGGGCAACCATGACTGCAAAAGTGAATGTAATTCTTGGTGTTAGTGGATATCTGCTACCTGATAACATGCCTATGCGAACTTAAGGTTTAAAGTTGGAAGGATATTCTTTGAATTCAAGGAGTAGTAACACAAATGCTTCTATCTTAACAGAATTTGCATGTCCAATGAATAGCAGACTTCTAGTTGACATCCTGTACACAAATTCTTTCACTCATAGGGGTAGAGCAGTTTAACCGTCACTGTTTAGATGTCCATGTCTTATGTCTGTCTTTTATGTCAGATGAACATATTGCCTAGTGTGCGTTACTAGTAAATGATTCAGTCATCTGTAACATAATGTACTTAAATTCAATTTCAGTTTGCATTTTCGAAATAGTTTAAGTTCAACATGAGTAATGTCTACTGGAATACTTCGATTTTTTGTGCTCTTTTTTTGCACCTATCTTGTGTTGTGCTCAATTTTTTTTCAGGTTGTTCCAGTGAAGATTGTTTGAAATGACGTTGTTACTTGCAAAAAAAAGGGGCTGTAAGTTGGCCTATCATGAACAATAAGGAATAATATGAGTAATTGTGTGATTTAAAGTGCAATGTAAAGGGTTTCTTCTCAAATTAGATTCTGGAGGTCCATACCATGTTTCATGTTTGCATCAGCTTCTGAAACTTGATATGACATTGCCTAATTAAGTGAGTTGAAGAGTTAATCAAAATTCTGTGGCTTTGATTTATGACTAGTAAACTACTTTTCTCCAATGAGCAGTTTCAATATGTCTGAAGTATATATTAAGTCCACTTTGGGGGGTATCTTTGTTGAACTGCATTGTTGCTTTTGCAGCATCTAGCTTGTGAGGTAATAGTATCTCTCTATCAACGAAGTTCATATATGCCAAGGGTTTGTAAATTTATATTTTTCTATGTACCAGTGGAAGGTTTGATTTTGCAAATGTTCCATGTTGATATGAATTGTGGTCGTAAATCAAACAAGTAGCCAAGACTGAGCTATTTCTACTGTACTTAAATTTCTACGCTTCCATTGCTGCAAGATCTTTTTTAATCAAATGCTCTACAATTCGATGTTGTTAAAGTGTTGCCGGCATTGAAATTGTTCCCTTGCTTTTAGTCATCGTTGGATAATAGACATTTCTTAGTGGATATGGTAATTGCGAATTACTAATTTACTGTGCTGTTGCTTTCATTCCCTTTTTCTTTTACTGTTTGTAACATTTTTATAAGGCTTGATCACTATTTAACACTTTTTGACTAATGTGATTCCTGTTTACTTCTTCGAGTCTACATTGTGGTTGATCTCATTTTCGTTTATGGTATCGTAGAAGTTCTCCCACTTGCTTGTTCACTAGGGAATCTATTTTTCTTATTCACTTCGGATGCTGAAACTTAGAAAGAAGAATCAAGTCTTTCTGTCCTATTTAATGCAGCTTCTAGGTGAAGTTCACTGCATTTTTAAATGACTTGAAAGTGATTTTTTTTGTTTTTGGCCCAAATTTGCATATAGTTGCCATCTGTGTTTCAATTTAATGCAGGCTGATGCAGGTAGAGACGTTGGGAAAGCTTATCAGCTCTTTTCCCCTTAATATTATGCTTATGCGGTAATGGTTGTGTTTGTGCCTCCAGTTCGATGGAAGTAGTAATTGACAATATAAGACTTAAAATTATATTGAACTTCCTCTATGCTCAATAACCCCCTCTCTTCTAAGATGTATTCTTTAATAAATGACGAGACATTTGGTTAAGGATGTTGACCTAAGAGGATAAAGACTATCGAAGTTGGAATTTCTGTCTGCATGAAATTAGACTTTCAAAAAGAACTTGAAATGCCTAGAACCTGAGAAGGAAAATTAGAAAGAAAGCTGAGTTTCAAAGCTCCGATTTCACTAGGTCGGGTGAAGTAGGCACTGCCGTTGGCCCAATGATATTAATGTTAAGCCCCTTTTGCGTACGGTACATTTAGAACATCTTTTGTTTTCTAAGGATCGAATCTGCAACTAGAAAGTTGGGGGTCTTGTACCATATGTAGATGATAAATGCACGCAACGAGAACTTGGTATACTACTTCACGGGTTTATTGGTCTTCAATTCAATTCCTCAGCTCTCATGGACTCAAGTGTAGTATGGTCGAACTTGGAATTTGATTCGTGCTTCGTGAAACACGACAGAGTCCAACGTGGGTCAACCAGTTTCAATGTTGTGGCCCAGTGGGCAGTGAAAGGACTCGAATGCTCGTTTTGTGCGGATATTAGTTTGCTTTCACATTCCAGGCAAGTCAAAACAGGTTTCACTTAAAAAGCCAATATGCTAAATGAAGAAACAATACTTCATTCGTAGTCATCTTTACGTTTTAAGGGGTATGGGATGTGGAGGCCAGTAAATGAATAAAGGGTTTTATAGCAGGTGCATGTTAATGCTTTTTATGTCTTGTAGTATTGAACTGGGTGCTAGCAGCTACGGGTGTTAATTGAAGTGTGAATAGAATACACAGAACATCGTAGGGTTATAGGTAGGCTACTTTAGCTCTGAAGTCTGAACTCATATTCAAGAGAAGATACCTTTTCATTCTCTTAGCAGAGCATAGGGTGTTGCAGCTCTAGGATGGTTCATTTTCTTGCTTTGTTTTATGTGATTGGTCGTGCTAAAGACGTAGCCTGTTTGCTGTGATCATTTTAACAAAAGAAGCAGCTAGCGGATTTTTTGTTTTTTACTATCAGTGGGGCAGTAACACTAAAGGAGAAGGAGAAGAAATAAACCTCCCCTTGAGGGAACAGGGTAGAGAGAATCTATGGTGATTGAGACATGACAGAATGGGCCTTAGATTTTGACATGTCATCTCTGGAATTTCTAGGAGCGAAAGAGCAGTGAGAAATAGGAAACGTGTAGGCACTAGGCAGGTGGGAGTTAAGTGTTGCATTGCATGCAAGAGATAAAAGAAAGGGCCTTAAATGGGCGGTCAGTGTTCACCGGAGAATTTTCCTTTTCCCTTTCTTTTTATCCGGTGAATGAACTGAAAGTGGGTTCCCTTGTTTCATCAGTGGGTTGGAACTTGGAAGGAAGGAAACCCTAAGAGCACAGAGAAAATTGAGAGCGCCACAGCTGTAGCCTGTAATATATTGTCTTTTCTGAGTTGATTTTTTTTTTTTTGGGGTGTGACCATAGTCTCAGACAGACAGTGATCTCACAATCCACTTTGTTTTATTTTTCTCTTCTAGTCCCCAGTTCCCACCTTCTCCCATTAGATTTTGTCTGGATTTTGTGTTCCCACGTGAATATGTTCACTTCCTACCTTGTTAAATACTCGGTGCATTCTCTAATGCCATTCCTAAATATCAAACTTGCTCGCTTCTGGTCCATTTCAGATAGAGCACAGTGATTAGATTATGATCAGATGCTTCCTCTAACATTTTAAAGGTACATTTGGCGTATGGAATGTTGTTATATATGCCACGAAAATGAGTAGAGAGACTATATAATATCTTGGATTGGATATGATTACCATTTACATACATAGCTGTCAGCCCAAGTTGTCTGAGTTTTGTGGACTGTAACGAGTTTTCCCATGCCTCTGATGCCTCATTAAAACACACTGAGCTTAGGGTTTTGCTGAACAACTGTCTTCTACTGTTTTTTGTCCTTTTGAGGGAGTTTTTGTTTCAGACTCAGTTGCTAATGGTAATGGATCTTTTTATCTGAACGAGTCAGCGTGTTTTAAGTTTTGTTTTTTCTGCCATCGTATTTTGTTTGTTCTTACCTTTCCATTACACCTGTTATTTTTATTTTACCCCTGCAAAGAAGACTCACATAGTTAGAAGGGTACACTTGATAGTCTTGCACGACATTTAATGCTAAATTTAAATAAATTATTTTATTTACTTCTCTTTGTTTTCATTTTTATTTTTATAAAAAATCTATTTATTAGAGTTTTTATTTTTAGTTTATTCCAAATTTAAGATTTATGAAAACCATAAAAATGAATTTTATTTTCTATTTCTGTTTTTTAATTTAATTTAGTATCCAATAAAATTATACATTATTTATTTAATACATTAATTATTAATATTAATTATGAATTATTAAATTAATATTAAATTATGTTATATTAATTATAGATAACTTAAAAATTATTTAACTATGTAATTAAATAAACTTAATATAATTAAAATGTATAAATTTCAAATAAAATTTGATTTAATAATTGCAATATATTTGAAAGAAATATTAATTTATAAATAATATTGTATAAATTATTTTTAATAAATAAAATAGTTTTATTGATAAATATTATATAAAAGATTAAAATAAATTTAATTAAAAAATTCAACTTTGACCTTCATCTATGTTGCAATTATCATTAATAATAGAAATAAAACCACATCCTCATTAATAAATAAATAAGTAAATCATAAATCAGAAATTAAAAATTAAAAATTAAAAATCACAATTAAAATAGAAACAAACAGCAATTTGAACAAAAAAAACGAATTTTTAGCCGGAAAAGAAAAGAATGGACAAGAAAATTATTAAAAAAACAAAAGGCCAAAGCTCTCTCTTTGGATCGTGCATTGGACTAAGTCATCATTACAATTTAACAATCTATTCACCTTACTTTCTAGTCTAAACCAAATCATTCGCATTTGAATATCTGTCGACTCTGTAAGTGTTTCTTTTTTTTTTTTTCTTCTTCCATGCAATTCTCCACACAACACAACCCAAAAAAACCAAAAAAGAGGAAACATCCAATAATGATGACCAATCCGAGAAAAACCTGACCTCAAATATACCTCTCTTCCTCTTTTCTTTATGGTCTAAGTAACGTATATATGAGTTAAAAACAAAAGTAGATATTTAACAGAAACCATTGGACATTCGACAATATATAGCCAAGGAGACATGGACATGTACCTGCCACGACATTTCCTAATACAAAGGTTGAAAATTCGAACCAAGTTGCCTCCACTCCAGTCCACTGCTTTCATGTGTGAGTGTGACTGATCCAAATGAGGTCAAATTTTTTGTCTAATATTATGGTGTTTTATTGTATCTAATGAATCTCAGTCATTTATTTATATAAATCCTGTGTAAGTCTTGCGTGAATCTCACAAAAAAAATGGTTAAAATTTTATAAGATAAAATAAGACAGAGTAATATTAGACAAAAAATCTGTGTTCGATCTGGAAGTGAAACCCATGTTAGAAATGTCCAGAGAATCAAGCAGAAGTCATTTTTTTTTTGAACAAAAATAGAGTCTTTTGTTATTATATATTATTTAGGGGATTGCAAAATTTTCCACAAAATGCCCTTTTTCATGGGTCCCTTTGCCACCCCACTCCCCACCTTTTGTCCGGAAGCAGGTGTTGACCACACACCACAAAAAAAAAAAAGCAATCTTTGGCCATTTCTGTTAAAAAAATGTTACAACACGCTGAACCTGGCACGTGATCAGCACGTTTTTTGTTCTTCCCTCCTCCATTTATTAGCAAGAACCTCATGTTTAATTTTATTATTATGATCAAAAGTATGGATACTTTAATGTCACAGATAACATTATGTCAGATGAATAAAGCAAAAAGTCAGAACGTCACAACAGAGGTGAGGTGACCCTCTCAGTGGCCCTATCTAAATCAACGGTGGATGACGTCGCTGTGACCAATCTAAGGTCACCGCAGTGGGAGATGTGACATAGTTCCTGTTGGTAGGGCATGCTTTTGAATTGAAGGCCGTGGAGCATATTTAAGCAACCAAAAACAACTGATATAAATTATATTTCAGAACAGAACAGAAGCAGTGCAGTGCAGTGTTGAGTGTGTGTGTGTAGTACTACAGTATGAAGTGACTGGAGGCGCAGATGTGCTGCCTATCAAATCTATCTAAGACCCTGTGGACTGTGAAAAATAAAGCTTAACCAGTTTTAGCCACTGCCCCCACACCTCTTGCACATACACCACAAAATTCAAAAAAGAAAATGGGTTGATAATAGTAACCTTTGACTTGTTTTATTTAAGTGGGTAGTGAGTTGAAGATGATGTGCATAACGGTGGCTTTTGTTTTTCTGAGTTGTTAGAGCAGTTTTGGTGTTATATATGATCTGGGTTTCAAGTAGGGTTTAAGGGGGTGTTCTGCAAATTACGGGTCTTTAGCAAAAAGGCAAAAGAGTACGAGAGATATAGAGGGGGGAAAAAAAAAAAGATCGTGGTTGGTCCTCTCCTCTCTCATATACACAGATCCCTATGGGAATGCAGGGTAGCTTACCGGCATTGCTCGCTCAATTTCATTCCTTTTGTTTTGTTTAAAGAGACCAGTTTTGTTGGCTTGAGAGAGAGAGAGTTTAGCTTTGGAGAGGATATATCAGCGCATAGAGTGAAGAATTTTGGGCTGAGAGAGCATAAAACATTTTCTGCTTAGGATAGTTTGTTTTCGGATGAAAGGTGGGCAGCAAGAGATTTTTGGTATCATTCGTTTCAGTTTCTTCCAATGATTGAGTTGGGTTGCAGAGGGATAGATCTAGAGGCGTCTTTCTAAGCATCTTCTAATAGGTAGAAAAGCAAGAGAGAGAGAGATGAAATCTATGGATGATATGAATCATGGATCTAATAATAACTGGCTGGGGTTTTCACTCACACCCCACATGAAATTTGAAGTTTCTGCTTCTGACTCCCAACATCATCATCATCACCATCATCAGTACCACCATCATCATGAAGCACATCATCAGAATCCTGCTGTAACGTCTGTTGCAGTTTCTAGTGCTGTTCCAACAAGCTTCTATCTGTCCACTTCTCACTTCAACAACTCTGCAATCTCCTATGGGGTTGGAGAAAATGGTGGCTTTCATCACTCTCCTTTGTCTGTTATGCCGCTCAAGTCAGACGGGTCGCTTTGTATCATGGAAGCACTCACGAGATCACAATCAGAGGGTATTTTTTTTGTGCTCACATTTCTGCTTATCGTCGTTCTTTACTTTTGATTCACTGCTTTAAAGCTTTATTGTTTCAGGAATGGTCCCAAGTTCATCACCTAAACTAGAAGATTTTCTAGGTGGTGCAACTATGGAAACTCACCAGTATGGAGCTGGCCATGAAAGGGAAACGATGGCTTTAAGCTTGGACAGCATGTTCTATGGCCAAACCGCAGAGACAGAGACGAACAGACCACATTCTCTAAGCATGCATGAAACTATTAGGCAACAAGAACAACACTTTTCAGCTCAAACACACCCGTACTTTACAGGATTGGTATGCCATGGAATGTATCAGACTTCACTGGACGATGAAACCAGTGATACTCAACTCGCGAACTGGGCTTCTAGGCACTATTCAGCTCCTGCTGGACTCGAACAACATATGGTCGACGATGGAGGAGTTTCTGCTTCCGCGGCTGCTGGTACTCTAAGTTGTGGGGAGTTGCAGTCTCTTAGCTTGTCTATGAGCCCTGGTTCTCAGTCAAGCTGCGTTACGGCTCCAAGGCAAATATCACCAACTGGCACTGAATCTATGGCCATGGAGACAAAGAAAAGAGGGCCTGCGAAATTGGGTCAAAAGCAGCCAGTTCATAGGAAATCTATAGACACATTTGGGCAGAGAACATCTCAGTATAGAGGAGTTACCAGGTTGGTTCACATTCGTTTCATATCACTTATAGTTCTTGGTTTTGCTTTGCTTTGCTGGTTCCTATGCATCTTTTCAAGTAAATATTATCAAAAAAATTTATCTTTATTAGACATAGATGGACTGGGAGGTTCGAAGCTCATCTATGGGATAATAGTTGTAAGAAGGAGGGACAGACCAGGAAAGGAAGGCAAGGTCGGTCAGTGAACCAATCAGTAACAATATGATTTTGCATTTTACGTTTGGAAGTTTTTACTTTTGCACTGCTAAATGGACCATGGTCCCTTTGTCCGCATGATCTGACTCTTGCTGTTCCGTTTTGCTTGTCTTGTTCATACTTCTTTGGACGTCCTTCCTGTCAAATTTTGCGACTTTTCAGTTTATCTTGGTAAGGTTTTCTCTTTAACGTTCCCGAAAATTTTCAATATTAAAATCCCATTTTTCAAGTATTGACTTTGAATTTCATATCCTTATTTGATCTGTAGGAGGGTATGACATGGAAGAGAAAGCTGCAAGAGCTTACGATCTTGCTGCTCTTAAGTATTGGGGACCTTCAACGCACATCAATTTTCCTGTAAGATTCTTCATTCACTTCATCTTTTGCTTCTCAAGTTCTCATCATATCGATTACCTTAGTCACTTCAACTTAACTTTTTTTTTTTTGTTGCAGTTAGAAAATTACAAAGATGAGCTTGATGAAATGAAGAACATGAGCCGCCAGGAGTACGTTGCGCATCTTAGAAGGTGAGGGAAATCATTCGACTTCCTAAAACGCACCAACCAGTCGTTTGAGTCCATTTAGAGGGGTAACCATTTGTTTTCTTTGTTTTCGCAGGAAAAGTAGCGGCTTCTCTCGTGGAGCATCAATATATAGAGGAGTAACAAGGTTTTGCTTTTTGTCCTGCAACAAATTTAACTCAAGACTACATTGATTTTTTTTAATTAATTTGGTTCCAACTTTCAATGTTTTCATCCGATTGTAGACACCACCAGCACGGAAGATGGCAAGCAAGGATTGGCAGGGTTGCAGGAAACAAGGATCTTTATCTGGGGACATTTAGTAAGTTCTTGAACTTGTATAGATATTCTCCTTACTTTTTAATCATTGAAATGCTAGTCCAGATTTGCTTTTCTTTTCCCGACATAAAAATGCGTGATCAATAATATCAGGCACTCAGGAGGAAGCAGCAGAAGCTTATGATATTGCTGCGATCAAATTTCGTGGGGCAAATGCTGTGACTAATTTTGACATAACCAGATATGATGTGGAGAGGATTATGGCTTGCAGTACCCTTCTTGCTGGAGAGCTTGCTCGGCGAAACAAAGAGATAGACCCGGTCAGTGAGGCTATCGGGTACAGCTCTTCGGGAATCAACAATGGCGAATCCGTACAGGTTGATAATGACAATGGCAATGCTTCAGACTGGAAGCTGCCATTGTATCATTCACCACAGCAACAGCCAAATGGTCCAATGCACTCACTGGAACGGAAATCCCCGAGTCAAGGGAATAATTGGAGTTCTATGCCGGTATCGGTTCAAGATGTTATCGGTATCGATTTGACGAACTCTGTCCAGCCAGTGGTGGATGATTCCGAGAAGCTAGGTCCTCATTTCTCGAATCCATCTTCCCTGGTCACCAGTTTAAGTAGCTCGAGAGAAGCTAGCCCGGATAAAACTGGATCCACAATGCTCTTTGCTAAGCCTCCGTTGGCATCCAAGTACATTACCCCTTGGTTCCAATCTGCTCATTTGAGATCAGCTGCAATCTCCATGGCTCACTTGCCAGTTTTTGCAGCTTGGAATGACACCTGAAAACGCATGAAGTTCCTCGTAGAACATGTGAAAGTTTTGCATGAAACATGATTCCTCAACGAGACTAATGTAAGCCAGGTCTAAGTAGGAATCTCATCATATGTTCTCTTTTTAGGTTTGTCAGGGGGAGGGAGGAGAAAGGGATTGGGGCCACCTAGTTATCTGTCTGTAAGACCCAAGTGTGAGCAACTTTTGTTAAATGGACCTTTTAGCTAACATTTGGGATGAAGATAGAATTGGTACGGGTTGGTGTCAAAATGTAATGATTAAATTCCGTGGAATTTATATTGGGAATATTTTAATATAAATTATTGAACCACTTTTTCTACCTTTATAGGTGCTACTTAAGTACAAAACCAGCTCATATGTTTCCCAATAATGCAAAGAGATCTCACTTTGACCATAAAATCACTTCATTTCTTCCAATCTGTTCCTCTTATCTGCATTACAATACCTCCTTTTCTTATCTTAGCTTTCCTCAAAGGTTACAGATATTTCCCACTTCATTTCCAAAGAAAAAGTAAAAGGTGGTGGGAGAGGTTCCTGGTTATATGGCTTTAGTTTGTGTTCTTCGATGGTAAAATTCTTTGTAATTCCACTTGATGTGGATTAAAGAAAGAATTGAGACTCAAAAGTGATTCTGTGTCCTTGTGTGGAAGCTCAAAGGACTAGATAATGCGATGTTCTTCGCTGCAACCTCCCGTGTGCATGTGGGTGGTGTGTACTAATGCCATCAGTGATCACGATCTCTGACTAACTTTTTGGTAAGATGATAAATCTTCAGGATCTGAAGCCGCAAAGGTTGGCAAATTATGTGCTTTTACGATACAGGAATTGATTGGAAATTGGTTTAATTCGACACTAAATGGAAAACTATCAGCCGTTGTGCAAGCAAGATTATCAGCTGTTTCACGAGGATGTTTTCTTCTCTTAATTTTGACATTCGGTGATCAAAAGCACCGAAATCCGCGCTTTTGAAAATAGAGAAGATTGTCAGAGCTTAATCCAAAACAAATTCTGTAAAGCTTCGTTGCGGGATTTTCTCAAATGCCCTACAGATTTCAATCACCGAAAAATCCCTACTTTTCAAGGAAAAAGGCCAAAATGTGTGGAACTGAGCACCGGTTTGATTGGACAACGAAAGGGACTCACACATCAAAAGGGGTTTTAACGCTTACAAAACCATGACATTCCAAAACAAAAGGTCGACAAAGGAGTGATCTTTGGTCAAAAAGACTGCAATTTCACGAAGAAAAAGATTGAAAAGCAAATGGGGGGGTTGTTTACATGTTGGATACTCAGGTTTTGGTCAAAAATTTAAAAAAATAATTTCCACTTTTCTAACAATCTTCTCACAAAGATAAAGAAAATAACTACAGGTGGTACATTATATGACATATGATTGCCTTGGAATTGGACCGGAAGGTCCGTACTCATTAATTCGTAGCATTAGTTCTACACGAGAACTCGTTTATTGAACATGGTCCCAATGTGACTTTACTCTTAGGTAAGTAAATAAATAAACCTGACCAAAGATATTTGAGCTGTCCAGTACATGGATACGGGACTGTGACATATAATCGATGGCTTCAAAGAGGAGTCTGTCTCTTACAGGGAGACCTCCAGCAAGTTGGTAACTTTTCGGACCACTTTCTGATTCAT
The DNA here is from genome assembly GCA_024752395.1 of Erythroxylum havanense. NCBI lineage: Eukaryota > Viridiplantae > Streptophyta > Magnoliopsida > Malpighiales > Erythroxylaceae > Erythroxylum > Erythroxylum havanense. The sequence continues at coordinate 4,148,211 of JANTNU010000002.1, forward strand.
CATGGATATGATCATCCGTGCTTGTAAGATCCCAAACTCAAAAACGATAATGGCATGCATTTTTATTTGGAAAAAACCTGTCGTTTGTTTTCTAAGACCTGGTTGATAAATTTTTAAGATTATCATGTGTTCGATGATACAATTACTTAAAATTCCATTCGTTGTCATCAGGTCTCGCCTGTTCTTAACTTCATGCAGTTTTCTTTTTGTCCCTCACGCCAACCTGTCTCCTACCTATCAAACACGAACAAATATATGTTAAACAAGTAAATATCTTCGATATCTTTTTGTGTTGTCTGTTCAAGACAAAACGTTCACATTCAATTAAAAAGCTTTGATTACATTTGATCGTGTTCGCTTCTCGTAGGATATTCCCTGTTACTCACCTTTGGTTTTTTACAGGCTCCATTAATTTTGTTCAGAAAGTCCGGTGGTTATCGATTTACACCATTTTACCTTTGGCAACTGACCAGGCATTCAAAAAAATTCCGAACGAAGAAACGGACTTCTCCTCCAGAGGCTGACAAGACTTGGCCGAAGCATTCGTACACATGCAGACGTTCTTAGCTAGTGATCTTATAGCTTGGCGAGAGATTGGAGGGTCAGAGTCTGACCCAGATGTCATCGGAGCCGTCAGATTCAGGGCTGAGGCTTTTCGGACGGTGTCCGGTGGAGACCTGTCAACGTCCCGTATCCAGATTAGAATCTTTGGTCGTCGTGAACTCTCGCTGTTTTGAAATTGCACTTTTGTTCACGGTAGCTTGATACAAAAGTAACCTTAGACAATTTTCATCGTCAATTATTTTTACCCGGCAATTTTCCTCAGGTCTGTCTTTCA
>JANTNU010000002.1:4209216-4222976 GCA_024752395.1 Erythroxylum havanense
CGTTCTAGTATGCCACCCTCGCGGGTCACGGGCTCGGTTATCACTGTGGATATCGGGTTCGGGTCTCGTCGGGAGTGAGGTGCTACATTCTCATTACTAGAAATGATCCATCTTACATAGTCAATCTCATTTCAAGACTAAACTCAGCCTTTGCACTTAAAGACCTTAGGGACATCTACTGTTTTTTAGGCTTTGAAGCCTATAGAGATTCCACTGGACTCAATCTCTGCCAACCTAAATATATCCTGGACATTCTTAAAAAGACATATACGGAGTGCTGTAAACGCAGTCCTACCCCTATTAGTAGTAGCTCAAAGTTTACCCACTTAGACTCTCCTATTTTTGAAGATCCCACTCTTTTCAGAAATACCATAGGTTCTCTACGATATCTTGTCCACACTAGACTAGATATAGCTTTTTCAGTCAACTGTCTCAACCAGGTCCTTGTCCAGCCTACATATGCCCACGTGGCTGTCTACAAACGCATTCTGCATTATCTTAAAGGAGCTATGCATTTGGCCTTACATTCACAAAATTCAATCTTAACCTTTCTCTTTATAGTGACTCTGATTGGGCTAGCTACCTAAATGACAGAAGAAGTACCACTAGATATTGCTTATTTCTAAGTCACAATTTAATCACCTGGAGCTCAAAAAAACAAATTGTTGTAGCCAAGTCAAGCATCAAAGCGGAGTACAACTCAATGGCTGTTACTACTACTAAAGTTTTATGGCTGAAAATTCTATTTTCTGAACTAGGAGTTCCCATTACCCTACCAACTGTACTCTGGTGTGACAGTATGTATGTTATTTCCCTAACCTCAAACCTCGTTTTTCAAGGTCACACAAAGCACTTCGAGCTTAATGTTCACTTTGTCCGAGAAAAGGTTTTGGTAGGAGTAATCCAACCCAGATATGTGCCATCAGTAGACCAAATTGTCGATATATTCACAAAGTCACTACCACAACAACTTTTCAATCACTTTTGTATCAAATTGAATCTAAGGTTTTCAACTCAGTTCAATTTGAGGGGGATGTTACAGATACAAATCTAGTCAATAGTGACGTACACAAGTAACCACAGGAACATTTCAAATGAAAGTCTAACATTATTCTATAAAATCTTCAACATCGGAATTACTCTCCAAGGAAATCTATTGTGCAAGCTGTGTGAATTATTCTAGAACCTGTGAGATGACAAGCTCACAGCTACACATTTGTGATATTCTCGCTGAATTCAAAATAAAATTTGTTAGATTTGTATTATAAAAGGAAATGATGTAATAGAGGGAAGATCAATTAGAAATGAATGAAAAATCTCCAGAATTCCTATCTTCTTCCTCGAAGCTCTCTTTTTCTATCTTTTGTATTGACTAAGCCTTTTTTGTCAAAAATTTCACTCCCAATGTGCTTGCTTTAGTTGCTACATGAATTAAGCAAGAATACGCACACAATAAGTCAACTTGGGTCGAGTGATGATAAGATAGATAAGCCGCCCCGCCGACGGCCTATACCAAGTAGGATCATCCATTTCATTGCTCTTTGTAAGAGCGAGTCTATGATTTTGTTCAAGAGGTGTGGCAGCTGGCTTAGAACCCAGTAATCTAGCCTCAACAATCACATCTAATGCATACTTACATTGGCACAAGAAAATACCATTAGAATTTCTGACCACTTTAAGTCCCAAGAAAAATTCCAGCTTCCCTAAGTCCTTCATATGAAAGCACCGACTCAAATAGTGTTTGAACCGTTGCATAGCTGAGACATCATTGCCAGAGATAATTAGGTCATCAACATAAACAAGTACATTCAAATGAATAGACCCAGCTCGGAAAATAAATAAAGAGTAATTTGAATATGATTGCTGAAACCCATAAGCTTTAAGAGATGCAGCTAGTTTCACAAACCAACATCTAGGTGCTTGTCGCAAACCATAAAAAGATTTGCAAAGTTGACAAACCTTTTCCGATGATGGAGAAGTAAATCTAGATGGCATCTTCATGTATACCTCTTCCACCAAATCATTGTGTAGGAAGACATTTTGGACATCCATTTGATGGAGTTCCCAATTTTGCGCAGCGACAACGGCAAGAAAAGTACGCACAGTACCCATTTTTGCGATGGGAGAAAAAATCTCTAAATAATCTATCCCTTCAATTGATTATTTCTTGTATCACTAAACATGCCTTGTACCGTTCAACACTGCCATCAGAGTTGTATTTAATTTTATATACCCATTTGCTCCCGATAGCTTTCTTCCCATATGGTAAACTTTCAACAGTCCATGTACCACTATCTTCCAAAGCATGTATTTCTGTTTATATGGCTTCTATCCATCATTCATCTTTCTTGGCCTTGGCATAGGAATTAAGTTCATGTCCTATTGTAATGGCTACTAATAAACACCGATGTTGTGCAGAAAATTTATCATAACTCATATAATGTGCTAAAGAATAAGGTCTAACTGAGGAAATAGATTGGGAAGGTGAGCATTCCAAGGGGCTTGCTCTGACGTTATTTATTACATAATTCCTCAAACGAACAAAAGGTTGCTTGACTCGTTGTCCTCTTCTAAGTTCCTCTACCACTACTTCATTTCTTTCCACTTCTTCCCTATCTGTGGTGCTCAACTCGTCTATTTCTTGGCTCACCTCATCAGCTCTCGATACATTTTCATCATGTTCCTCCATTTCATCACTCCCACTTTCATTACCCAACTCCACAATTCCATTATTACTGCTTTCATCACCTATTATTTTCTCATGCGGAAAGGTTGTTTCAACGAACACCACATCTCTTGACACAAGGAATTCACTAGTCTCAAAATCATACAATCTTCATCCTTTCTTAACAAATACACACCTACGACTCCTACTAGCAAACTTGTCCTTATCTTTATTCAGATTATGCGCATAGCGCAAACAACAAAAACCCGAATCTACTTGTAAGATGGCACATTCCCAAGGATCATCTCATATGGGGTTTTACCATTTAACAACATAGATGGAGTCCTGTTAATTAAATATCCAGTTGTGAGCACACATTATCCCCAAAATTCTATAGGTAAATTTTTTTTGGAAACGTAAGGCTCTTGCCACATCAAGAATATGGCAATGTTTTCTTTCTACTCGGCCATTTTGTTGAGGTGTTCCTACACAAGAAGTTTGATGTAATATCCTTTGCTCATCAAAATATTCCTTCATACACATGAATTCACTTCCATTATCTCTTCTAACAACTTTCACCTTCTTTCCAAATTGGAACTTAATCATCGCAATAAATTTTCTAAGAACACAAGCCACTTCACGTTTTCCATTTAGCAAATATATCCACACAGAACGAGAATGATCATCAACAATTGTCAATAAATAAATTGCTCCACATGATGCTGAGACTTTGTAAGGTCCCCACAAATCACAATGTATTAAATCAAAACAACTTTCAACTTTATTATCACTAAAAGAGAAAAAATCTCTCTTGTTTGTTTTGTTTTAGAACAAACCTCATAAGTTTTATCGATTTTCTTACCTACACTACTAGCTTTTGAAATTAATTCCACCACCTTAGGAGAAGGATGGCCCATTCTCTTATGCCAAAGCTTAAAAGATCCCTCATCAGCTACCTTGCAAGCCTTCACTGACGCCACTCACTTGAGAAAATAGAACCCCTCGCATCGGTCACCTACTCCAATCAGATTCCTTGAACTTAGGTCATGTATAGAACAAATTTTCATAGTAAGTTGGATAACCAAATTTGAATCATGAAGCAGTTGTGATATAGAAATTAAATTGCAATTCAAATCAGGCACATAAAGAACTTGTTCTAATTTCAGGTCTCCTCCAATCAACACGGTTCCTTCTTTCACTGCCATGGTCCTTTCTCCATTAGGTAACTCGACTGAAAGTGGAACAATATCATGCAACTCTTTTAGAAATGAAAATGTTCCTATCATATGACGAGAAGCTCCTGTGTCAATAATCCGAGGAAATGTCCTCTGCATGCCTATCAATCTTTCATTGGTATCATTATGATGAGTGCTCAACATGTTCAGTAAAGTTGACCACTGCTCATTGCTCAATCCACTGAGGCCTTTGCAATTTGAATTTGTCAGGATTCCATGTCTACCATCAGCTCCAGTTACTTATGTGGCGTTGGCACGAGCAGTTCCTCCCTTATATCGTCGACCTCCATTGCCACGTTTTTGACCACCTAGTCTAGCAAAAGTTCCACGTGGCCTGTCACCCCACCATTCTGGATAGCCAATCAATTGAAAACCACTTCTAGCTTCATGACCCTTTTTGTCGCAACGAGAGCAAATTGATATTTTTTCTTTAACCACCCTTTGAATGTTTACTGTTAGTGGATATATAAAACTAATTAAGTTGGCCTTACACAACAGCTTAAGTTATTGTGGTGAAACGGTCACTTAACATGGTATCAGAGCCTTTGTGACCAAGTGGGTGTGAGTTCAAATCTTACTACCCACCTATTATTTAGCACAAGGTAGAGTGAGCACGTGCAAGTTTCAAGCCTAAAGGGCTTTCACTTGAGGGGGTGTGTTAATGAATATATAAAACCAATTAAGTTGGCCTCACAACAACAGCTTAAGCTATTGTGATGAAACGGTTAGTTAATATCTACCATCAACTCGGACTGCAAAACCCATATGATTACCTCTTTTTTCCTTTGTTCGTGTCATGGTTCGCGCCCGCTATTGCTATATAACCATAACATAGATACGATTCAGATTGGGTAACGATTCAGTGCTCAATATATTAGAGTGGACTGTTCTGTATCCTTCTTCATCCAAGCCCACCAAAAACTAATGAAGTCTCTCTTCTTCTCGCTTTCTTTCCAATTCCATGGTAAGATTGCATCTGCAACTTATATAAACACAAACTAGCATTTGATCATAATTGTTTATCTCATCCCACGACGTTTTGAGTTTTTCAAAATAAGAAACAATGGATTGACCATCCTGCCTACAATTTGCCAAATATGATCTCAATTATTGCATCCGTGGACCATTCCCAATATAAAATCTTTGTTTAATATCCTCCCACGGATCCTTTACGTTGTCCAAATGGGAAATCGTTGAACGTAGTGTGAGTTCAATGATGTTAAACACCCAAGAAACCAACATATAGTTAACTGTCCACCAATCTTCAATTTTCGGTGAATCCTCTACTGGTTGCTTGACATATCCATCAACGAAACCATATTTTTTCTTGGCTCGCAATGTTGTTCGCATGACTCACGCCCATTCTTCATTGTTCTCGCCTTTCAATTGGACTTGGGTAATCAAGTTACCCGGATTGTCGTTTGAGCTCAATGTGTAAGGATTGGACATTTTCTTGTCTAATTAAGAACTCTCGTTTTCTTTCCATCATTATGTCTATGATACCATGTAAAGAACCAAGTGATTTTGGAATTAGAACTCTATACTTCAATAAACCAAAAACAAGAAATATATCATCGCAGAATAACCTAATTAGGCAACTCCTAAATACGGCTACATTACTTAAAATACAAACGAATCATACAACAAAAGATAGGTACAAGATTTCCTAATAAATGGGCTAAATAGGCAATAATGATTCTCCGCTAATTCAACGATTCTCCAATATGTTCAAATTGCAAATTAGAAGAATCGAGATTGAGTCAAACAGGCGATGCATCTAACCCTTGCCATTCCTTATTAGCATGTAAGTTTAGGATCATTTGATTCTACTTATAGTCTCCAGTTTGTTGATTGTTGTTTTTAATTTTTATTTTTAAATAAGAAAATAATATATATTTATTTATAGTAAATCAGTTTATAAAAAATTGAAATAAAAAATAGAAAATACTTTTTATACTTTTTATAATTTTTTAAAATTGAAAAAATTTAGGAACAAATCCTTTTCTACATCAACGTTTGGTCACTGCACGAAAATGACAATATGAGGTAAGTTTTAAGTTTCAATTTAGGGATCAGAGTCTCTATTTCCATTAACAAGTTATTATTCTCTAATTTAGTTCTATCAAAGATCATGAAGGTTATTTTCAGTAATGCAAAAAAAGGAAAGAAAGTATCCAAAGCAGTACTGGTAGGGGTTTAACTATCATGTCATGTTCCTTGAAGCTGATGCAACAATCTCAGCTTTTGACCGCTTTTTCTTGGTATGCCTAACTGCCTAAGCATGACGCCTTGATTATGAGATTGCCAACACTCCCTTCACGTTCCTGTTCCTAACAACGACAGATCAACCAACAGCACAAACAGCAAGCCCACATACTGTTCACGGCTCTGTTCTACTCCAATTCGACGGCTTTGGTCTCGTAATAATTACGTTTGACCGCTCAATGCATTCAACTTTTAACCAGAAGTTGATGCGATTGATTCAGTATTCTTATCCCTTAATTAGAAGTTTTGAGTTCGAATTATGATAATGAAAAAATTTATTTGACTAACACTTTATTCCTTACGAGGTGATTCGGTGCAAGCGAAAATTAGTCTAAAAGTGGTTGAATTAAAAACGTCTTTTTATGAGTTGAGACCCTCCTAAAATATCTCGTTAGCTTAAAAAAAAAAACTTTTAACCCTCAAATTTTCGGCTTGAATGTCATCTCACCGACACAGTACTCAAACCCCAAACGTCTTCATATTGGTTGACTCTCAAACTAAGTGCATCATGCACCATGGCTTCCATGTTACTAAACAAAAAATGAAAATGTTAGGTCGAAGTGGGCTACTATTTAGTTTCTCCTAATCTAACCAGTGTCGTTTAAGCTATCTCCAAATGTCCATTTTCCAACAACACACACACACTTTCAGATGAAAAAACAAAAACAAAGTCGGTAGCAAATCGCCCTCTCCAAGATCAGTGATTGCCAATTGTATACACCACTCTTCACATGGTTGTGTGAAAAAATGTCAACTAAACCTAGAATTTTTAGCTGTTTTTGGGGTTTACACGTTTTTAATGTATGATTGGGTCGTGAATACGAACACTCCCGATAGATAAACAGTGTTTTGCATTCAACACGCTTCACCTTCACCCCACGAGTCATTAAGTAATTATCCATTTATAAAGGCACTCGGCGGCCTATTAAGCATTGAACGGAGACGGACCCATCAAATGAAACCCACATAACCTGTTGTTTCCCACTAATGAGTAATCATTGCAGAACTGATTGTATCAAATCCCGCTTTTAAAACTCAAGATTAACCTATCCCAGTACTATAAATTATACAGATTAATTATTCAATCACCACCTAATCTTCGCTTTGCACAATAATTAAACTCATTCATTCATGGGTCTGATTCTTTTACTGAGTACAAAAAGCTTCTGTAATAAAGCTGTCATCCAATTCCAATGCTCCAAGGTATAAACAGTTAGTTGATTAATTGAAAGTTTTAAAATTTCATGGATTTTTTACTAACGACAGGTGTTATGTTGAAAATGAAGCGAAGACGTGGAGGAGGTGGTGGTGGCGCAGATTACGGTTAATTACGGAGTATAACGACGGATAGAGTCGCCAGCCTGGCTTCGAACATCAGTGGACCACCGCGTCGCCACCTGTCTCCTCAACAACCCCACCCCATCCCTTTCACGTGCGCCTCTTCCCAGCCCGCACCTGACACAACACCGCACTTTAAATTCAAATGCCCTTTCTTTTTAAGCTATGCAGATTGTTAAATGTCACTTTTGCCCTCGTTCACTTTTTTTTGCCCTTTCCCTTTTCCTTATCTAATACGGTAATGCTACTGCTACATTTATGAAAAGCGTGACCGTTGGATCACGCAAGTTAATCCAGTACATTCATTCTCTCATCTACCTTTCATACGCAGCTCTCTACGTAAGTGAATAGATCAAGGCCGTAGATCACGCATAGGCGAGGATTGATGATCCCAAAAATCAGATCCTCCCAGCTCATCACTAGTGTCGTTATTCACCTTATCCTTTTGGTGGTTGATATTCCAAAACTATCCCTACGAGAAGTACGCTTTCACGGTCTGTCGGTGGCGAAATGAACCATGGGTCAAGGATAGTTTAGGCCACTGGATTTTGTCCCCTTCTTTTTGGTATTTTTAAAAAGTTTTATTAACAGGCTATAAATGTCAGTACGTGAACACGTGCGCTTAGAGCGCGTGTCCGGAACTAAATTTGTCTTATTACAAGGTGGCACATGTCCGCCGCCTGGTTTGCTTGTCCGAGGCGCCAGATATCTAATTCCTCTTCTTGCAGTATTATACTTGGCAATTATAATAATACTTATTTATTTATCTTTTTTCGAAACGACAGCAACAAAATTCATCAGCGGGACTGAAGAGAGGCCGATAAAGTATAAACCCATATAAAGTATATAATAAAATAATATTTCTTATATATATATAAATAAATAAAATAAATAAAAATATAAAAACAAAACAAATAAATAAATCAAACAATTTAATTCTTGTGCTCAAAGTGGACCGGCGCTACTGTTTTGCATGGAAAGAAGGAAGGACTGAGTACGACTGTCAGAGGTAGGTCTAAATGAACCGGTCATAGATTCCCCACTGTTTGAAAATTCTAATTACAATTTTAACGTTACTCTTTATTATTGTAGTTTTTGTATAAAGAATAACAAATTAAATAATATCTTCTTTTTAAATATAATTTTTCAATTTAATGACATTTTAAAATTTTAAAATTTAATGGTTAATATTTTGAAATTTCTATATATTAGATAAAAATATTTTTTTATTAAAATGACGGATCCATAAAATATTACGAAAATGTCCATTAATTAACATCATTAATAAAAGATATTTAAACTTGATTTATATAAATTTTCAAATGTTAATAATTAAATTGAAATTTTTTAAAATTTTAATACTAAATTAGGAACTCTAGATATGTTAATTTTTATAATTATATAAAAGAAAAAGATCAATTAAACACTTTTTTTATAAAAAGTAAGAAATTAAATAGTATCTAACATTTTATAAATTTTTAATTCAATAATAGTTTTTTAAAACTTGTATATCTAAATTTTAAATATTGTTCTTGTTGATTTAATGTGTTGTATATTTATTAGTTTTCAAAGTAATATTTTAACTTAATTAATTTTTTCTACCTTAATTAAGACAACTCTACGTACGAGGTTAATTAGCTAAACAGTATATAATTATCAACTTAAACCTTTTTTTAAAATAATAATAAAAAGGAAGCTTCTATTGCTATGTGTTTTTTTTTTTTTTTTGAAATATTCCCACGCGAGACTTCTCAGTACCAACCTGGAAGGATAGATTTTGGGACCCACTCAAACGATCTTTCCGCTTGTTGACATGGTTTTGCCCAGAGAAAAAGAAAAGCAAAAAACCAAATATTAATTGTTTTTCTTTTTTACCATTTAAGTTTATACATTTTGGGTTTGGGGCTTCGAGTTTTGACACCTTGCCTTTCCTCCTTTCCCATAGTTTATACGGAACATAAAGCTTGAAACTTGAAAGGAGGGAGGGGCGTGACGACAAGAGTGAAAAAACAGAAGGTGAAAAAGCTGTCATTTGTGAATTTCCCATCTGGGTTTTTGTTTATAATCCGTCTTTTCTCTTTTTAATCTATATCTGTTCTTGGGTCCTTGGCAAAATTTCGGATTCTTCTTCTCTAAAAGGCAAAGCCCATCTTGTATTGGTAACTTTCTGGTTAAAAGTTAAAAACTAAACGTAATTTGTGTCGGATTAACAGCAATCATTTGTATCTGTGTTGTGTCTGGGTCATTGTGTGTGAATGTTCTTCGTTTTACCTTTCAAAAACTTTCCCTGTATTTGAATGAGATGAGAGCATTTTGGACTCATCTCAACCTATAACCAAATTCACCATTTATAAGCACTGGTTTTTGAGGTCTTTGCATATCACCATTGCTACTCGTACCAATTTGGCCGATGTTTCTCTGACAATGAGATCAAAGTCACAGCCTCTTTGAGACTTCAAGCCAAAAGAGAAGAGATTTTTCTTTAAGCCATATTTGGTTGATCTATTGGTTTGATACATCGGACCCGGAGTACATTGAGGTTGAAGTAACGCGAGATGCCACCGTCATTTGATTGGTGGTCCAGGGAGAGTCACAGAGGGACGCCAGTGGTGGTTAAAATGGAGAACCCGAACTGGTCAATGGTCGAGCTTGAAGGCCCATCGGAGGAAGATTTCTTGGTCGGTGACTCGCCGGCGCGTCACCGTGACAAATCCCGGAACAAGAACGCCAAACAGCTCACTTGGGTTCTCCTCCTCAAGGCCCACAAAGCTGCTGGCTGCTTGAGCTCCATTGCCGCGGCAATGGTCTCCCTCGGCTCTGCCGTCAAACGCCGGGTCCGTTCCGGCCGCACCGACACCGACACCGACGCCGACATGGATGCCGGTCGTGCTAACGAGAACCCGACAGTCAAAACTCGGTTCCAAACATGCATCAAACTCTTCCTGTGGTTGTCGGTTATCTTACTAGGTTTCGAGGTGGTAGCTTATTTCAAAGGCTGGCATTTTGGTGCTCCACACCTACAGCTACAGTACCTCATAGCGGCGCCTTTTGGATTCAAAGACATTTTCGACAGTCTGTATTCACGCTGGGTTTTAATTCGTGTGGAGTACCTCGCTCCTCCATTGCAGTTCTTATCCAATATGTGTATTATTTTGTTCCTAATCCAGAGTATGGATAGGCTTGTCCTCTGCTTGGGTTGTTTCTGGATCCGATTTAAGAAGATTAAACCCATTCCCAAACAAGAACCTGCCGCCGATCTGGAGTCCGGAGAAAATGGCTACTTTCCTATGGTACTTGTTCAGATCCCTATGTGTAACGAGAAAGAGGTGAACTTTTTAACTCTGTTTTTATGGTTGGTTTTCAGTCAAGTGTTGATGAAGTTGGTTGTTAGTTAGTTTTAACTGGTTTTTATGTTGTGCATTAGGTTTACCAGCAATCAATCGCTGCCGTGTGTAAGTTGGACTGGCCTAAAGAGAAGATTTTGATCCAAGTCCTGGACGATTCTGATGATCCCACAACGCAGTTGTTGATAAAAGAAGAGGTGCATAAATGGCAGCAAGATGGTGCCCGGATTGTGTACAGGCATAGGGTTATTAGAGATGGGTATAAAGCTGGTAATCTCAAGTCCGCCATGAGTTGCAGCTATGTTAACGACTATGAATTTGTTGCTATATTTGACGCTGATTTTCAGCCCAATCCTGATTTTCTCAAGAGGACTGTCCCTCATTTTAGGGTATGTTGATTTCTTTTTGTGGTGTACTTGGTCTTTAATGGGGAGAAGTTGTTCGTATGGAAGCTTGAAATTCACTTTGATATTTGATTACAGGATAACGAAGAACTAGGGCTTGTTCAGGCTAGATGGTCATTTGTTAACAGGGATGAGAACTTACTAACTCGGTTACAGAACATTAATCTGGCGTTCCATTTTGAAGTAGAGCAGCAAGTGAATGGTGTTTTCATTAACTTCTTCGGGTTCAATGGGACTGCTGGTGTGTGGAGGATCAAGGCCTTGGAGAATTCTGGTGGTTGGTTAGAGAGAACGACAGTCGAGGACATGGACATTGCGGTCCGTGCTCATCTTCATGGCTGGAAATTCATTTTCCTCAATGATGTTGAGGTATAGTAAGTTTTGTAGTGTACGATCTGAACAAACTTCTCAGTTGTTTTTGTGATGGACTAGTAAGTTTTGCTGTTTGTTTGGTCTCAGTGTCAATGCGAATTGCCTGAATCATATGAGGCTTACAGAAAACAGCAACACAGGTGGCATTCGGGACCCATGCAGTTGTTCAGGCTCTGTTTGCCTGATATAATCCGGTCCAAGGTACAGGAATTCTTGAAAAAATCTTGACAATATTGCAAAATTCTCAGATTTTACTTGGTTCAATTTGCTAATTCTGTTCATTCGCTAATGCTTTGCAGATTAGCATATGGAAGAGATTCAACATGATCTTTCTTTTCTTTCTGCTCAGGAAGCTGATCCTACCATTTTATTCATTCACCCTATTCTGCATAATTCTTCCTATGACAATGTTTGTACCAGAGGCCGAGCTCCCAGCATGGGTTGTCTGTTATATTCCAGCTACCATGTCATTTCTCAATATCCTGCCAGCTCCCAAATCCTTCCCCTTCATTGTGCCGTACCTTCTTTTTGAGAACACTATGTCAGTAACCAAGTTCAACGCTATGATCTCTGGTCTTTTCCAGCTTGGCAGTGCCTATGAATGGGTTGTCACAAAGAAGTCTGGCCGCTCTTCTGAGGGTGATCTTGTCTCCTTGGCTCATAAGGAGCACAAGCATCAACGAGGCTCCTCGGAATCAAACCTTGACGAAATGAAGGAGGAAATCAGGCAACAGGAGAAAAAGGCTAAAAGTAAGAAGAAGCATAATAGAATATACACCAAGGAGTTGTCTTTGGCTTTCCTGCTTTTAACAGCTTCAGCAAGGAGTCTACTGTCTGCTCAGGGAATTCACTTCTATTTCCTGTTGTTTCAAGGCATATCGTTCCTGCTCGTCGGCCTAGACTTGATAGGCGAGCAGGTTCAGTGAAGAACAGATTAAGTGTTTCTACATACGCCTTATCTAGATCACAGGTTAATATGGGTGGACAGAGTAACACGAACTTACACGGTTACAACGGTAACCTGGCCGAAAGGCGCTTTTTCTTGAACCATCTTCCACAACCTCGACGAATTTGCCACCCAGTATGAAGAACATGTCATGTTAATAGAGTTATTAGAATGCCTACAGTCTGGAGAGAAAGAGGCATTTCAGTGGATAATGTTTAGTGGTCATCAGTATATGTAAGATTTCCGTTTTTGTTTACGTCATTTCTCAATTCTTTTGTTCATGGATCGATTCTTTTGTGAGAACATTTATCTGTTAAAAAGATGGAACAGGGGATTGTAGTAAAAGAACAGTTTCGAGGCAGGATCACGATGATGGTATCTTCACTTAATCTCTCTCGTGTACAAGTTTCATTTTTACTGACACGCAACGAACCCAGTGAATTGTCCACTTGTGGATTTTAGTGCAAGTTGACCCTTCTTCTATTCCTGCAAAACATCATCTTTGAAGTATGTGGATCATCTTTGATGTTTGTCACATGGAGAATGATGTTTGTCCGATTCAGAGCAGAGGCCCCATTTCAAAGCTTGCCCTTTGACCGATTCATGTCAGTGGCTCATATCTGGATCACCCCTGTTAGTGCGTCAGATTGGGCTGGGCCTTAAATCTAATCTAGTTTAAATGGTCGCTAATTATAAGGGCTTAGTCACATCTGTGATTGGGATTTGCTTGACTATTTCTTCTATAGGACTATTACTTTTAAGGGCTCTTTATTTAATTAAACTAAAATTGAGGATTCTTTTGTTATATAAAAAAATATCAGTCAATTATGAACCAAGATCTTCTGTCCAGTATTGTCGTGTCTTATTCTGTCTCATGAAATCTTAACCATTTATTTTGTGGGACTCATGTGAGGTTCACGCAGGATCTACACAGGACCTACATAAATAAACGACTAAGATTCATTGGACACAATAAGATATCATAATATTGGACAGGAGATCTGGACTCGTCAACTGTTAACCGAAGCGGCCTTGTTTGATTCATTTGTCAGGATTACATCTGTCTCTCGGTTAATATAAAAGATTTATTAAAAAATATAATTAATGGAGGACAAAAATTAATATTTAAAAACATATTTTGAGTTTGATAATTAATAGTACTTAAAATTAAATAATTATTTAATAATTAAA
>JANTNU010000002.1:4249158-4259443 GCA_024752395.1 Erythroxylum havanense
TAATTACAAAATTATTAAATTAAATTATTCATAATTTTAACTAATAATTATTTTTAGTTAAATAAAAATATAGAAAATATATTTTTATTAATAATTTATATATTAAATTATGTAAAATTTAATATAGATTTTTTTGTGATTTTTATAAAATTAAAATAAAAAATAAAAAACAGAAATAAAAATAAAAAATAGATTTTTTATTAAATTTAAAAATAAAAATTGAAAATTAGAAACAAAAATGAAAAGGACCTAAATGATTTGACTGATTTAGGAGGGACATGCACATAGTGGTCGTGCCGCTTCCAGAGTCAGAACATAGTGGACAAAGAGACGTAGTTAGTCAACTAAGGTTGTTTTAAACGACTGATTCAGCCGAGCAGGTTGTCATCTCTAATACCACCAAAGGGGCTAGAGCTATCATGCATTCAAGAGTCAGTTTTCTAGAGCTATCAGGCATTAAAGAGTCGGTTTTCTTTACGAGACAGACTTGGTCGTTGGTGCTTACGACTGTGACAAGGACTTGTATATGTTTAGTCATTTCAGACTTGACATTTTTCCCTTTCATCGCTTTATGATTCCATTGAGCAAGTGGTGCTTCGTTTTATCAAACCAGATTAATCAAACACGACTCTCTAACGATTCCCTGATCTGTCAGCCAAATACGAAAATTCCCTTTCATTTATATACTTTCTGGGGAATTGTACATTGTACTGCATAAAATGGTGGTTATATCTCAATGGTCCAACCCTTCTTATCTTCAATCAGACCCCTTCTGATTCCTTCAAGAATCACGTACAGCTCCTCGGACACCGACTGGGATTTGGTTCTGTATTCAGCTCTGTTTGTTAACGTAACAGAGGAAGTTAGTCACTAGCAAAAGTTAAGATCCTTTCCAATATCCAAGTCACATCTCAAACTTGTTTCAGATTAACAAATGATTCTAAGCTTTGTTCAGGAAACTTTTACCTTCTGTTCTGATAAGTGATACTTCCGACAGGAGCAACACCTACTGCTGTGCCAGTGCAGAAGACTTCATCCGCGTCAAATAATTCCTCCACAGCTATAGTTCGTTCCTCAACCTGCCCCGAAACCACTTGTCATTTTTAATCCGACGACTCAGAGGGAGTCAATAGCAGTAAACTACAAATGGTTGTCACCTGATAACCCTGGTCTTGAGCAATTTCAATGATGCTTCTTCGAGTAACTCCTGCCAGGATAGTCCCTCTCGCCACAGGAGTAGAAATTAAGTTCCCCTGAAAATTTTTCGCGGACAGTTCTTTATGCAAATTGTAGTTGAATGAATAAACGGATTGGTTTAGACCCGTTTTTTTTTTTTTTTTTTCAAGAGATGCTTTCGACACTTACCTTCACAAGGAAAACATTACAAGAAGACACTTCTTCCAGGTATTTCTTTTTCACAGAGTCCAGGTACAAAACGTCCGAGAATCCTCTGCTTTTCGCGTTAGCTAGCGCCTTCAAAACCTGCATACATAAGATAGAACTAGCTGTTTAGAGTATTTTATATTTAGAAACAATTTTTCACGCGAATCAAATCTGTCTTCTTTTAGTGTCAGGAATTGGAATCGTTCACTTACTGGTGCATAATTCGTGATGGATTTAACACCCCCAGTTCCTCCAGGAGAAGCACGATGAAACTCCTCCTCGACATACAGGTTCAACTGTGCTATACCCTCCTGTACAAAATTCAAGGAATTTAGAGACAATTCAACAACAATCCGTAAGATGATTCATTATAGAAACTGAAACCCACCTTGAAATAGTTGCCAACTGGTGAAGAGTAGACAAGGAATGTGAATTCCGGTGCCGGAGACAATCCTAAAATAGGACCACTTCCAATGAGCAAAGGTCTGATGTACAAAGTCCCTTTTCCAGGAGGAGGCACCTATTTTAAAAGAATTAAGTACTGAATATAGTACCTGAAACTGAGTTTTTACTAGAATTCTTCTCAAAAAGTTTAAATCCAAAGCAGACTCTTTATCTGGGGAGGAAAATAAAGTAGTCATTACCCAACGTCTGTTAGCCAGAGCAGTTTCCTTAACAGCTTCAACAAATTGTTCAACAGAAGGGCAGGCCATGCACATCCTGTCAGCACCCATTTTCATTCTGATGGCGTTTTGATCAGGACGAAAAAGAACTAGGTGTCCATTTTCTTTTCTGTATGCTTTTGTGCCTTCATAGATACCCTAAACAGAGTATTAACAACAAATTGTTTAGTTCCATTACGATTTCTTCTGAAACAAATCCAAAACGTCTATAAGAAGAACATGTTCAAGCTTGCCTGGCCATAGTTCAGGACTCCCGCTGCAGGGTTCAGTTCAATACTTCCATAGCGACTGACATGTCCCTGCTCAAAATTTCCATCTTTAGCGCTTTTGGTTATGTACATGTAATCTGTCGGAATGGATCCAAATCCAAGCTTGTCCCAATCCAGATCAGCGTACTCGTCCTCGTTACTGCAACCAAAAGGCATAACTAAATCTTTGGACTGTAAGTTAACACTTAACAGTACATGTGAGAATCCATGTAAGTCCATACCTGTAAACACACGGGCTGCTCGCTTGTTGCAGACAAGATGGCGTTCCTGACGTGTAGCGATAGTAATTATCCGCACCCTTCAAGCATGTGCAAGAAAAGATCATAAATACTGATTGAAAGGATTATTTCCAATTTTGTTTACTCATTTACACGTGCTTTTTGGTTCAACGTCCCCTCGGGTTTTACCAATCAAGACAACCAAGAATCACAGACCTTCAAATTTAACGAGAAAATATAAAGAAAAATTGTCAAGGACAAACCTTGGGTTGTCTCAAAGAAGCATCGCCACCTCGTAAGGATTGATGAACCAAACTGCGTAGACACGCAGTTCTCCGGAGCAAAGCGGCCGCCATTATCGTGTTTTTTGGACGAGAAAAAGAAAGTAACAAAGAAAGAAGCAGCACTCAACGGAATTATTGGGTGACACGAAAGAGATGTCTTTGGAAGAGTACCAGACGGTGATAAGCTAGCCTAGCAGAGAAAACGCCAGCTACTTATACCAAAAGAGAACTCTGAGTATGGGACTCTCCCAATAATTACAAGACTCCCTTCCCTTGTCCCTACATTGGATTTATTAACATCAGAAACACATTTCAAATGATCACAGATTTCTAAATATATAAAATAATTTATTAAAAATTGTAATCTTTAAAAAAAATTGTCCCATTTTTTATTTAAATTTTTTTCATGTATCGAACGTAGAACAGAGATTGAATCAGAAAATCTGATCCCACGAGCAAAACGAACGTTCATGGGTACATTTTTGGAATGGAATCCGACGTTTCTCGCGATGTATTCAACACTTGGATCGTGTGTTCCACGTCATGAAGGAAGGACGGATTGAATGATAGGATTGCCAGCATTTATTAGGCTAAACTATTGACTATACTAAGCATAGGTAACGTGGTCTGTACAATATCTCTCCATGGAATAGTATGGTCCATGGACAATATTTCAGAATTGTTTTCATGTTTTGCTGTAAAAGAAGAATCATGCCAAAAATTAGACAATGGGCTACTTTACTAAGCATAAGTAAAGTGGTCTATACAATCGCTCCTAGGAATACTTCAGTATTGTTTTGATGTTTTAGTGTCAAAGAAGAGAGTCCAAATCTTCTGTTCAATTTTATGATATTTTATTTTGTCATATGAATCTTAGTTATTTATTTATGTGAGTTACAGCCAAGATTTTCTGTTCAATTTTATGGTATCTTATTCTGTCCCATGAATCTCAACTATTTATTTATGTGGGTTCCGTATAAATGAACCCCAAATCTATATAAATAAATGATTGAGATTTGTAAAACAAAATAAGATACTATAAAATTAGACAAAAAATCATGACTTCAAAAAAGAATCATGCTAAAAATTAGACAATAGGCTACTTTACTATTAAATAATAAAGAGGTCAATATCAATTAAAAGGATGGTGTCGTTGGTAGACCTTATCTTTGTTCCAAGATAACCTTTCATTCACTTTTTGAAGTCTTCTTTCCATGTGGATATGGATGAGGGATCCTAAAAGAGTAGTCGTGTCCCGAAGGATGCCTTAGATTTTGTCAATAATGCAAACCATGACAAGCTAATAAAGCAATCCTGAATATGGAATTGTCCGAAGAGGAAATTATCGTTTTATTAAAAATTAAACAATCTAATTTTTATAATGGTTTGAGATTGGAGTTGATATTATTATATTGCAAACAGAGGAAATTATATATATATATATATTGGTCATTTTAGTGAGAATTGCCTTGACATGCCACGTGCCAACAACAAGAAGGAGCCCGTGTCCTCGACTTCTAGCAACAGGCTGTTCATTTTGACTACAGTAAAGCCACTTGTTTCTCTCGACATTATGGCCATTTTTTCGGTCATCGTTTTATGCTTAATAACAATTAGTGTCCGTTTTATTTAGCTTCTGGAAAATAAAAAAGTATTTTTTTTATTGCAAATTTTTTTTTAAAATAAGTATTTGACAGAAAAATTATTTTTTAATAAATATAACTTTTTAATAGCCAAAATACGATTTTTTTTTAAACTCAAATTTGGAGTTTCTCAAAAAATACTTTTTAAATAAAATTTTCAGATCAATTAATGAACATATTTTTAGTCTCTTTTATTTTTATGTTTTACACGTAATTTTTACAATACTCACAAACTCATCTTCACGTTTATTTTGAGATTTATATAATATTATTTGACTTTTTATATTTTTAATATTTATTTTTATATTAGTTTTACTTATATTATAATTCATATAAAAATCTGGTTATATATATTTTTATTGACAAACAATCTATTATATAAATTTTTTAATTTTTTTTAATTGAGAGCTAAATAGTCAACTAACTTCTTAGAAAAGTTCTTCTAAAAAAACTCAACTAACAAAAATTCTATTAATAAAGGGTCATTCAAACAAACGCTTAGGATTACTCCACATGATTCATTTCTAAGTCTCTATTATCATAACTAATTACGGAATAGTTCTGCAAGCGCAAGATAAAGCTTTTTTTTAAATATATATATAGAGAGTTTAATCATGATCCTATATTTGGATGAAGATGTCCTTTATAGTAGTGTTTTGAAATTCGGATCGGTTATGAAACTAGAGATTTTATTGATTACTGATTTGATCGGTTCAATCGGTTCAACCACAGTCAAACCGGTGTGACATCATAATTATGTAATAATTATATTTAATTATATATAATTTTAATAATAATAAAAAATACAAAAATATATAAAAAATTAAAAAATAAAAATTTAATTGAAACAGTGGTCGAACCGATTAAACCGGACCAGTCCTACCGATCAATTGACCAATTTTAACCGATTTTTATTAATTCAATTAAGAACTAATTTTTAAAGATGAACCAGACCAAATAACTTATCGATCGCGGGTCCAAGATTTTCAAAAGAGAGCTTTCTGGTATTAAATTGTTACGTTCTCGTCAAACTTTAGATTGGTAGAGACCAATCCAAACCCTTTTATCTTCAACGTAAACCTCGATCCTATCCATCGTCAATAGGTTTTATTTAAAATTCAGAGATTTCGTCTTTTCCAACAATTATTGTTAGGTTGACCTTTAGTGTGAAACAGCTATTTGGATGATTTTTTTTAAACGGAGGAATAAGGATATCGAATGTTAAAATGAATAAGTTTTGGAATTTTTTAATTGATTACTAAAATTTATATTTATTTTTAATTGAGTGACTAATTTGAGTTCAGTTAAAAACGCTAGCTCCATTGATGAATTCATTAACATAACCTTTGTTGTTCATTATACATAAAATTTAAATATTTACTTATATAAAATGTGCAATTTATAAAATCTCGAAATTTTAATGAAAATGTAAATATTCAGAAAAATACTTTTTTTAAATTTTTAAGAATTTATTAATTTTGATAATAGTTGGGATAACAATTTTTTTACATTTTTTTTAAATTTAATGTCATTTTTTAAAATTTATAATTTAATGACTATTATAAATTAGGTAAAAAGGTTGTTTTTATTAAGGTGACGTGTCTAAAAAATAATTCGTGTCTGTTCATTTATTACAATAAAAATAATATTTTAATCTAATTTATGCATCAATTCATTTATTACAATAAAAATAATATTTTAATCTAATTTATGCATCAAATTGAAAATTTTAAAAAGCTTGACATTAAATTAAAAAATTCTAAAATTTAAGCACTTTTAAATATATCATCATCTCATAATAATTTGATATCACATCCTATAATATAAGAAAAATGTTAATAGTTCATATTATATTATAAACAACGGATTTGATAAAATTAAAAAAAGACTGACAAAAAATAGTTTTTTGATGTTGATATGCACATATATATATATATATATATATATATATTTTAGTGAAAATTGCCTTGACATGCCACGTGCCAACCACAAGAAGGAGCACTTGAAATATATGTTTAATAATAATTAATCTTACCCCCACTTTATTATTTTATAAATCTCTAAGATCATTAGATCAAATCTAATGGCGGAATAGTTCTGCAAGCTCAAGATAAGGGCTTTTTTTTTTAAATATGGAGTTTAATTTGATATTGTTCAAAGAATAGTAATGTGATAGTTAAGTTAAAATATGACAAAATTACGAGCCCGCAAAATGAAACAGAAATGGAAAATCGAATAAAAAAAATAATTCAACTTTTCTTTGATTTTCTTCTATCAGTAAACTTTTGTAGGATGTTTAGTTTACCTACTGAAATAGATAAAGAATTGAATAGTTATTTTTAAGAATGTAATAGACGATGAATGGAATAAAATGAGTATTATTTAATTTAGTTTATTTATGAGAATTTCTGATAATGATGTATGTCAATGTTTTGTTTGAAAGCATAAATTTGAAATGACAAAGAAATAACTAACAAAAAAAATTAAAATATCTATTATAGTTTCCATCATCATTATTAATAATAATAATTTCCTTGCTATTATTATTGTTTTCCTTATTGTTAATATTACTATTATTTTTTATTTTTACTATCATTAATTTTCTTCTTCTTCTTCTTCTTCTTCTTCTTCTTCTTCTTCTTCTTATTATTATTATTATTATCTTCTTCTTCTTATAATAATAATAATAATAATAATAATAGTAATCTATGTAAGCCTGCCTGCTAATCCAACCTGGAACATCTAAGGTTCCTCGAGTTTGGTTGATCTATCATATACTTCGCCAGTGAATATTCGAATTTCTTTAAAAGATGATCCAGTTTATGTAAAGAAACTATAATGATATAGGCTTTGACAATCCAGTCACGAAGGCGTCATTGGCCTTTTTAAAATTTTCCAATCCCACCTTTTGCATACATGGGTTTTCTTTTATATCCGGAAATAATCATCGACAATAGAATAAATAAACTAAATAAATAAAAGTTTCAATTGCGAGACTTGCGGTTGACTCTAAGAAATATCCACCAGAATCCTTATGACTCGCTCCCACCAACATTCAGCCCTCATGTTTTTTTTTCAAACATTATACCCACATTGTATAGTTACTGTTCACGTGCATGCGAGTTACTGTTCACGTGACTTGGTGTAATAAAGATCATCCTAGATCAAGGGTCCCCTTTTAACAAGAAACCACTCCTGTGGGCTCTTAAAATTGCAGGTGGGGAAATTGAGTTTGCCTGGTCTCTCTTGTAAACCACTTTGCGGCATTCGATCGATCATGGATGGCTTAAAGGGCTTAAGATACTCAAGATTAACAACTGAATAGATATCCATGTATGGGGGAAGCTCAAGTTTGCAAGCATTATCTTCAATTTTCTGCAACACTTTGAAAGGACTATAACGGATGGGTTTCAACTTTTTCCCTTCACCTTTAAGTCGTTCTTTGCCTAGTTGAAGCCAAACAAGGTCTCCTTCTTGAAAATCAGCTTTAACTCTGTGGCGATCATGCCGCATCATGTATTTTAGTTAAGTGTCCACCTCCTTATGCAGACGTTGTATGCCCTCCAGAAATCGTTGTGCCTTCTCTTGCTCTTTCTCCTCTTTGTTATTTTGGAGTGATGTTTGAATAGTGAACTCCAAGTCAAATGGGCTCGGAGGTTGGAACCCCAAACAAACTTCCAAAGGAGACTTCCCAGTAGAGCTATGCACAACCCGATTGAAGGTGAACTGTAAGTATGGAATGCTCTCATCCCATATTTTTGGGTGTCGTGAGTTGTAGCCCCTCAGTAAATGAACAATAGTTTGGTTGATCACTTTGGTTTGGCCGTCCGTTTGATGGTAGAAAGCAATGCTCCGTTTGAGTTTTGTGTCCATCATTGACCATAAGGATCGCCAAAAGTGACAAAGAAAATGGTTGTTTCGATCAGACACGATTGAGTTGGGTATCCCAAAATGCACCCAGACATGCTGAAAAAATTTGCGCGTCGCTTCTTCACCCGTGATTGTCTTCTTACATGTTATGAGTAACACCATTTTTGAAAACCAATCGACAACCACAAACAAGTAGTCTTTACCTTGTAATGTCTTTGGGAGACTCCTAAGGAAGTCCATCGATATGCTTTCCCAAGGACTGGAGGGCACCGATAAGGAAGTGTATAAACCCAACTTTCGACTTGAAGGCTTTGAAGTACGTACAAAACACAACCCCTCACAAACCGAGCTACATCCTACTGCATACGAGGCCAAAAGATGTAACGTTGGAGATTTTGAGGTGTTTTTATACTCCAAAGTGGCCTGTTATCTTTGAAGTATGTGCCTCACGTATCCATCGTACCTATTCTGCTTCCCTTGGAACACATAGAAGTGTGCCTTTATACAGTAGTCTGTCTTGCCAAAGAAATTCCTTTTAGCTTCCCTGCTTGAAGTTTAGCTAACACTTTCTGAAAATGAGGATCCTCTATGTACCATCCTGTATATTCTTCATGCATCGAAGGTTCAATCTACATGAGTAGAGATAAACAAATGGTGGCAGTTGGGGGACGTGATAGCATGTCAGCTAGTTTGTTATGAACACACTTTTTATATTTGATAACCAAGTTGAATTGTTGTAGGTAAGTCTCCATTTCATATGGCGTGCTTGATGCAACTTAGATTGAACCTGTAAGTATTGGAGGGGGGGATGATCAGTTTGCACGATTGTCTCCTTGCCTAAGAGGTAAACACGTCAATGCTTCACTGCTTGATGTAGGGCAAAAAGTTATTTGTCATATGTTGGATAGTTCTTTTGGGATCCTTGAAACAACTTTGAGTGATACGCTACAGGATGGCCTTCTTGTAATAAGACAGCTCCCAATGTAGCACCCCACTCTCTCGAGACACGTACCCGACATCTTGAGTGATGTCCGAGTGCAAATCCCGTAAGGATGACATGCTATAACAGTTAACCACTTGAAAACTCATTACAGTTTTTTTTAATTCTTTTGGAAAACAATATACACATACGTGTATGCAAAAATCAGTAATCAAATTCGAACCCATTTTACACATAAACATTTTCAAACACAAAGTTACAACTAATACACAACTCATCAAAATTTCACTAGTCACTTGAGCCTATTTTCAAATACAAAACATTTCCAATTTTAAAAGTTATTACATACCGAATTATTCAAATACATATGATACAAAAATTTGTGGAATATACAATTTAGCATGAAAATAAAGAAATACAATGCAGACGCGAACTGATCCCGACCTTTACCTCTGACTTGCATGTAGGAGGTATACTCCCATTTGCCTAATGAGATATTCTTCTGATCTTGAAAAATATTTGCAAATTTTGAGTGAGTTTTGAAAACTTAATGAATGGCCATCATCGATGGCTCACCCAGTCACATAATACATAATTCATATTCACATCATTTCACATTTCACATTTCACATTCAATACAATTTAATAATTCATATTATGCATATGCGGTGCACATGAGACTCACTTTCTATTTGTTACTTTGTTGTGATCGAGCGCCTAAACTGTCCCGTATCTATTGGATATCGGGTTCATTACTAACTGTCCCTTATCCGCTTGGGAGATACAAGGCTCTTTTTATATAGTGAGCCTTAGGCTCTTAATCACTTTTGAGCTCGAGGTTCTTTTTCACTCGTTGAGCTTTAAGCTCTGATTGGTGGCTACTCTGATCACAACTGCCATTATGTTTCAAGCATTCAAGTAATGAAATGCATCACAATATTCAGTCGATTGAAAGTGCTCAATAACACACAATCATATTCACTATCACATCTCAT
>JANTNU010000002.1:4275072-4303997 GCA_024752395.1 Erythroxylum havanense
TCATTCCACTAAAGACAATTAGTTGAACTCTTGAATTATTAAATATTATGAGAATACATATTTTATGTCCAATTGCAGACTTTATTTAGAACCTTATTATAGCCATCCGCATAACAAAGGGTAAAAATTACCGTTTTGCCTTTATGTTGATTTTTTCTTCTAGATCTCCCGTTTTACTTTATATGATGATTAACACACAAGATCTCATTAGCTAGTCCATTAAATTACTGACGCCAGTTTAATCACCAAATCTCCTTAAAACATCTAGAAGTGATGATATCACTATAACTCTTTATTTAAGTTAATGTTCCCTGATACATGTTTCAATTAATAATTCCAACGTGCAGACACTAGATTAATACTCTATAAAAATCCATTCCGATCATATCAAGAATTATAACGAAACACATACGAGTTCACCACTCATCAAGATTATGGTTCATAATAAGCGAATGCTTAAATTGTATGTTTCAAGATTAAAGTAATGGTCTCACTTTATTCTTGAAAACATACTTGATTTTAAATTCATTTAACAGTACCATTATCGATAGTCGACTACTATCATGATATGAAACTCATCATTCCCTTTAAGTAGACTCATTTACTTATATGGAGATAAATCGCAACACTACAGTCTAAATCATAATCAAGCAACCAACTTGATTATTCAACTGTGAATCAATTAATTTAGATTCTTATAATATACATGTTTCCCATACATCTCTATGTATATGTATATTACTCACAAAAGAATCTCGATACCTTTTGACTAAATATATAATGCTCACACAAATAAAACCAAACTCTTTTGTTTTATTAATAATAAATATTTTCATTACAAAATTATAACTGGAAGAAAATTAAGTTACATGTAAATACAATTGCTTTCTAGGACACTATATTTACATAACTTCAACAACTACTTGATCTATATCTCTTCAACGATCAAGAGCTACTTTTCACGTAAACTTTATAAGAAAATGATTCCATCATTATGAATATATTTCAAAGTATTTTTTTACAATTGTCACAATTATCCTGTTAAGGTTATTGGTACTAAAACTATCAAGTTGAAGATGTATGATGATACAATTTATACTCTTCAAAATGTGTGGCATCTAAAGGGCTTAAAGACTAATTTCTTATATAGGATAACTAGATGAACTTGGGTATAAAATAGAAATTATCACAAAGAATTAAAGATAATTCAAGGTGCCCTTGTATTTATTAAGAAAAAAAGGATAAATGCAAACTTAAACAAGTTAAAGAGAGAGCTCGAAGTAGAAGCATCAATCGCTTCAAATAGTCAAAGTAAAAGATTTTCAATATTATTATCTAAAAAGCTTGGAAATATATACTTATAGAGAATGGAGATCCTTATTTAGCAAAAGCTACTTCTTGGACTTTCAAAGATATCATTATTATTCTGTGAGCATCATGTACAAATAAGCAACCATGTATAAAATTTAATACATTAAATTTAAGAAGTAAGATTATTTTTGAATCGGTTCACTTTACCGGTTCCTTCCCATAGATGAAAAAAATACTTTATCAAATTCATTAATGATTACTTTAGAAGGTGTTGAGGCATATCTTTTTTAAGAGAAAAGCATATATATTATTAATTTTCAAAAAATTTGAAGCACATTTAAACTTGATTTTGATAAAAAAAATATTCAGTATTTTTAAATAGAAAATGGAAATGAATATACTAAAAAGGAATTCAATCCATTTTGGACTATCTCAGCTCTCAAATTTTCAACCCAAGTTCATACGGAAATTTTTGCGTGAGCAAAACCAGGCCAACTCTTGTTATGGTCTCATTTATTTTAACTATATATATACTATCAATTATTAATTTTATTACTACTAAAACTCCAAAAACATGCTTTTATTAAACAAGTATAAAATTATTTTAATAGCAATATCATGTAATTATCTGTCTTTCATATGATAAAGTTTATATAATTAATAATTATTTTACATCAAATTTAACAGTGATTTTAAAAATAATACCGCAAACTGTTTTTAAGTTGTTTAAAATAATAAAATTATTTCCAAAATTAGTATTATATTATTCTTTTTGGGCTCTCATGCCATATGATTCGTGACAATGTTGTTGGTCCGTTGAGCCCTACCCATGGTGTGAAGTATAAGCCGTCAACTCGTTAACCCATCATTTCAAGTATGGGTTAGCTGGTGTTGCACTACGTGGATCTACCGCATCATGGGTGCGTTTGGACTCCCTGGATCGACAAATATGTGGGAAGTTAAAAAAAAGGAAAATTTTTATATATATTCTATCGGAGTTTCAAATTTTATGAAAATAAAAAAATATAAAATTATTGAGAATATTTACATGTGAGTTTCCCCCATATTAAAAAACAAAAAAAAGAAGACTAACATATAAACCTAATGGGCTACTTTATCTATTGTCAATTGATTTTAGAACGAAAAATTACTTGGACTTGTTTGTAATCTAACTTTCTTTCTCGTGTGGATCTATATATCCATTGCAAATTTCACATAGTATTAGAGCAGGTTTTGATCCGAATTATTAAATTTTTTGTTGTCTGTCTGGATGTCCAATCCTAACAGCCCAGTTCGGTTATCACTGTTTATTTTAAATGACAACTGGATGTCTAGTCCTAGTTGTTGTCGATAGGAGTATTGAGAATATCCACATTTAAATATCACATTTCCTTTCAATTTTAAAAATAAGTTTTTAAAAATTTAAGGAAGAAGTCACTATGAGAGTTAAAACTTTTTGTAAATTCAAATTCAATTTAAATTTTTAATCGAATTAAAATTTAAAAGTAGTCTGAAAAATTCAAATTTAAATAAAAAATTTACATTTCAAATTAAAATTGAAAATTTGCTCTAAATTGGAGTCACTGTCAGACCTTTTCACCAGTTCCAACTGCCCCTCCTTCCTTCTACAGTATTTAAAGGCGAGGCTGCGGTGTGCTCCCGTTTGAAATTTGAATGCCAAGTCCCTCTCCAAAAATAGTGGAGAGTGGAGACAATCCTGAGTGGGGTAAGCTAAACCTTAGCTTTATGAAAAGTCGGTGGCAGGCTGATCAAAAATCAAGGGTGGATTACGTTAATCTGACTAGACTCACTTGGAATTTACTTCCTCAAAAGTCGCACAACGTGCCATTCTCACGTTACTACAAACTTTTGGTTTGGACCCTAACTTCAACAGATAACGATTCCTGGAAAATGAAAACACAAATGGTGGTCAAGTCCCGCGGGGCATTTTTTCTTTCCATCGTTTCTTCGAGTTTACGTCAGTCGTGTCAACCGGAACTATTTGGGTAAACATATCACAGGTGTCTCTGGTTGCACAACTTTGTAGTATTTTATTGTGAATTACGTGGCCTGAAATAAAGGACCAACCAGAATTGATTATGCCGTCAGTGACACGACTAGTCCAACCCTTGTTAATGCCATTGCCAGTAGTAGAATAGTTGATTAGAAGAGGTAAAGCAAAATTGGAAGTTGAATTGCTAAGGTTGACTAATGGACAAGCTTTGGTTTCTTCTTCTTAAATCTATCCATGTGGCCTATTCAGGAAAGAAGCCAAACTTGCACACAGAATCATAATAGAATAAGCCTAATAATTTATTATGAAGAGGTAGATATGCCAATGATAATGCTTAAAGTGGCTAACGTAGATTACAATCAATATTGCAGTGGAGATCAGGGACAAAGGTAGTGGCTTTCATCGATATGACGGTTTGGTATGACTAAGAAATTGAAAGAACAAAAGGGAATGTGCGAAAAAGCCAAACAAAGTGCACAATCCTTCATTCCCACTGGTTGGCTAAGCCATAAAGCCCGGAAACACACATCTGAAACCTTATCTCCACACTCCATCATTTGCCAACTTCTATTATAATCTATCATGTATGTTATAGAATCGAATGATCCATCATGCTCAATCGTTTGTGATTTTAGGTCGTGGTCATCATATGCTACTCACTAGTTACCTTCAACAACTAGAAAGACCGACACTAGTAGATTTTCTACGCATCCTTTATTGTTTATTATAAGTTTCCCTTTTCACTTTACTTTGTCGATGGGGTCTGATTAGGAGAAATATTAAACTAATAATGGCAAACGTAATTATTCCCAATCATCCTTTTAGACCGAGCGTTTGATTCCATTCACAAGTTCAAGTCTATCTAGTAGTGCCAGAAACTTGTAACCCAGGGCAAAGAGTAATCCCAATGCTCAACAACTTTTCATGACCTAATCATTTATATGTTACTTTAGGTTATCCCTGCCTTCGCACTAAATCAAGGGAAGCACAAGGGTTAAATAAAAATCACGTACACAGACTAAACTAATGCACTCATAATCACGATGACCCACTTGCGTTTGGATAAAATCTTCCGTCTAATATTACCGTGTCTTAGTCTGTCTTATGAAATCTCAGCCATTTATTTTGCGAGATCACGCAGGACCTACATAAGATTTACATAAATAAATGATTGAGATTTATTGGACATAATAAGACATCATAATATTAGACAGAAGATCTGAACTCCTTACGTTTACGGATTCTTTTTTGGTGGATTGTATATAATTTTTGTAGGAAGAGTAAGCTAACAACTGGAGGTTCTTGCCAGGGAATTTACGCTTCTTGTGAACTATTATATGTTCTTTGAAACCGACGTGGGAGCTACAGTAATATGATCAGAATGCGATCCCTTAAGAATTTTCTATTCCGCACAGTGCACATCTCTTTCGTCCTTCAAGGTTGGAAAATTTGTTCGCATTCGTGCTCCAATCATCTGGTATATGATTGTCTAGGAATAAATCAAGAGAACTTAATAATGTGAGAAATATCGATTCTGAAAATATAGGAAGTAGATTTTATTTATTTTTCATCAAAATAATATAAATATTCAATTGCTTATATAATAATAAAAATAAAATTTAATTAAGCATAAAAGATGATCAAATTATCAATATAAGTGATATTAAGATTATTAGGTATCAAAATTCCAGTATATGAAAGAGCCGTATTACTTAACATGTTATAAGCTAAGTAAGTATGAAACTTATCTTAGTCATCTAATAGAAACAATTTAATGTTATTAGCTCTAAAGTCATATCATTGACAATGCTTAACCCTTTAATTCCAATATTTTAGTTCTTACAAACTTCAGCTATTTCGATCCTTGTAATTGTTCACTTCAACGCGTAGAAAGAATCTATCTACTACACCATTTCAATTGTTCATTCCATTCCACCTACCAGTTGGTGATCAGCTAAGAACAAGTATTTATAACATATGTTCTGTATATCTCAAATCGCATATTACACATTTATACTTCTTATTTCCACGCAGGTATCATGCATAAAGTAACTGATGTTTGCGATTGAGAATGAAGTTTATGTTTAAGTAAGGGATTGATTAGCAAGTCTTTTGGCTTAAGTGATTCTTGATTAAATAGGACAAGACGAGCAAAGATGTGTAGTACATAACCGAGCTATTCTCTCTTCAAAGATGGATTTAAAAGAAAAGTGAGAGATAAGAAGAATTGCATAAAAAGCATATCGAATAATGCTCGTATGCGATATATAGTGTCACATAAACTTTCCACGTGATTACACGTATGACATATTCATTCCATACATTGAACACTTCAAAAGATCAAGAATACGAGAGAGACATTTCCTATAGTCAACCTATGAGGACAATTAGTCAAGAGATGAGGATATTTCACATACCATAAACCAGATTAGTTTATATACAAATACCCATTTCCTTCCACTAATTATTAGCCCCCCATCTTCTCTTCCAAAGCTGCTTTCACATTTCCTGAAACCCGATTCGTTTCTCTCAATAATAAGCTATCTAGCTTCAAAGTTTTTCAAGGGTACTTCTACATGTGCTAGATCTATTTTCTTCACCAATTGGTCTCTCTCTTGCAGCATGATCTTTGGAAATCTTCGCAACTCGAGCCTTGTTCTGGGCCTGGGATACAATAACGACCAAGAAATTTGTTCTCAGTTAGATCATATGCAACAGCAGAAGAAGAAGCCATCGTTGAAGTACGATCACTTGATTCCATGTCTTACTTTAGGCCTGCCAGAAGAGACGTCCCAGTCAGATATAAAGATCGATCATGATATGCACAGGCAGCCCTCTCCCCTCAGTCCGGTATCTTCATTTTCTAACTCCAGTATCAAAAAGGAAAGAGAGTCTGTTTGTGGGGAAGAACTAGATGCAGAGAGAGTATTTTCAAGGGTTTGTGATGATGATGAAGAAGGAGCAAGTCCCAGGAAGAAACTTAGACTTACCAAAGGACAATCAGCAACTTTGGAGGACAGCTTCAAAGAATACAACACCCTAAGTCCTGTGAGTATCTCTCTACTTTATTCATAACTATGCAAATATCGAACAGCATATATATATATATATATATATATATACACACACACCACTGGAGTTACATATCTGACTTCGTCTTCCTGTTCATAAAATTATCAGAAGCAAAAGCATGCCTTGGCAGAGCGGCTAAATCTGAAGCCACGTCAAGTGGAAGTTTGGTTCCAGAACAGGAGAGCCAGGTTTCGTAAATAACTTGTACTTTGTTTGTCAGTAGTAAGCAACATTTTTTTCACTTAACATCTCGTTAAGAAGAGGGTTGTTGCTTGATTCATGAGTCTTTTGACTAGAATTTATAAGTATCCATAAATATCCGTCTTGTTTCTGCAGGACTAAGATGAAGCAAACTGAAGTAGACTGCGAATTACTAAGGAAATGCCGTGAAAATTTGACAGAAGAGAACAAGAGGCTACAGAAGGAACTGCAAGAGCTCAAATCATTGAAACTTGCTGGCCCTCTGCATATGCAACTTCCGAAAGCAACCCTCACCATGTGCCCTTCTTGTCAGAAGGTCGCTGGCGACAGGCGACGGTGACGGTGATGGCATCGTCAGGCCAAGACCTTATTTCTACAATCCCTTCACACACCAACCCACGGCCTGCTAATTAGGCGACCAGTGATCGATAGCCATGATACTAGTATTTTTGTATATGGCTTCAGTGCCATCTAATGCATTCTAGTTTTTGTATCTATTCTCTCTTGATCTCTTCAGGATGTACACACTTTAGAAGATTCTGCTAAGGAGCTCTTCCAATTAATTTTACTAAAACCAATTAATTTTACTAAAACTTCCATTTCAATATTTTGTCAATCCAATTGTAATGTTGGTGTTTTTGTACCATTATAGGAATGAACCAATATATGTTTATACGTTCCAGAAGGAGATCGATGCTATTCCTTTCGACGATCCATGATGTGCATGGAGAATCGTCCAACAATCGGTACGTAAGGTCCCTGTAGTTTTAAGTAAATTTTAGTTTTATAATTTCCAAAAAAAATTGTACTTTTTAATCTTTTTTTAAAGCTCTTTTTCGTATACTTTTTTCATTTTAAATTATTTATTTGAGTTGATTTAATTAGTTTTCTTGACTTAATTGATTTGCGTATAATATTTATGTCACATGTATTTTGCCATTACTTTCTAATATAAATTTTAAAAAGATTTTTTTAAAAATTTCAAATCATAAAGAGTATTTTTAATATGACAATCATGTTAAGTGTATTTTTATTATTTTAATATAAATTTTAAAATGAAGTTTTTTAAAATTTTCAAATGATAAATAATTTTTTATTTTAAAAATTAAAAAATTAAAATGACCTAAACCGCATAAAATTTAGATGAGATTTCTCAAAACTTTTGAAAGAGTTTGAACCACATAAAATCTGGATGAGATTTTTGAGAGAGTTTAAATGACATGGTGTAGGAGAATATATCTAATCTAAAATATTAAGAAAAAGGGTATTTTTGCAATGTTACATAACTCCACTTATAAACAAGTAGGACGAATAGAGGTAAAAATTCTTATCTAGTTATCTTATAATGAAGAATAATACTCACTACAGCAAAAATCATAATTGGCTACAAAAAAATCATCATTAAAAGGCTCAAAATCGTCATTAATGTTAATGATGGTTTATATTCACTGTTAAAAATATCTGAAAAATCGAAGGGGGTTAATTATTTCGCAAACTTTTCACAAATTTATTTGGCTCTAACAAAATAAAAACAAGCAAAATCAAGATAATAAAAACACCAAAAATTTGGTAACGCAGTTCGACACACCTTGCCTATATCTGTAGGGCCCTTATCCAGCTTAATCACTTTCACCGAAGTACAATAGTTTTACCCAAGGCTTTACTGAGCCGATACCACTCAACCCTTAGCATTATCTCTCAACCTCACTTTCCGTGAAAGAATTTCACACCCAATAGTACGACCTCCTCGTACTAACTTCAACAGAGGATTTTCTCAATCAACTCAATAGTACGATCGCCTCGTACTAATCTCAACAGAGAATTTTCTCAACAATATTTGATAATAAAGATAAGAAATAAACAACTTAAGTGATCAATCAACTAAGATCAAAATAATAATACACTTGAGAAAAAGAAGATTACTTCCTGAAAGGTTAAGCTTCACTAAAATAGATCTGGAAGTCGTCGCAACACCAATAGGCTGACTCATATAAACACCAACATGAAACCACAGAAAAACATAGATGGTTGACAAACACGATATCTGCTCCAACCTCCTTCTTTAACTGGCTTCACTTGCTTTTGAATTATTTCCTAATACCAAAATCAAACATATGCAATACTAACACCTTATAAACCCACTACACCATAGCTTGTGAGACACATGTACCCACGTCAATTTAATGCCCACTCCCTAATTAATTGCAGGAAATCAAAAACCACAGAAGCTCCTTTTTCAACCCCCACTCCACCTGCACTTTAATGCTCAATCATCTAATAATTTCAACCCACAGTGGACATATGAAGACTAGAACTTCATAACAAACATGAGCTTCTTATTCTATGTTTACCCATGACTACGTTCTTTAAAACTTCATTTAATGCACACAATAGCAGCACTTGTTCAACAACTCACTAAGTTTATCTAACACACACACACATGGCTTCAACACATATATACACAATAGACTTCTTCTATTGATAAAAGATATACACGATATTCACTTCACTTATTCTGCTATCCACCAAAATCTCCACAAAATAAATTTATCTTATCCTTTATCCACACAATCCCACAGTATAAAATAACTCTCACCAACTTAAATGTAACAACCACAATTTTTGAATCCCACTACAATTAAGATTTTATATGTCCAATTAAAATGTCAACTAAATAAAAGATATATATAATATATATTAACAATTTTCCCCTTTTTGGCATTGTTTGTCACAACTATGGAATTCCTCTTAAATAACATAATTGGACATATAAATCAAATACACAATCTATATGACAAATACTCCCTCTTAATCAACATCAAGTTATCTAATCATCCAAATTATCCCCCTTAGGACAAAAAGATGCACCGAGAAGCAAGACAGATAGTCATGCATGTACCTTGCAATCTCCCCCTGAATGGAACATTCAACATAAACAATATGATGTCTCCTCCTTGAGACAAAACCATAATCATAATAATCACTAATAGATGTAGCAGAAAAATCATAAGTACTCCAAGAAGAAAATTTGCCGCCATTCAAAACACTGAGAGATATGCCCGAAAGATAGAGAGATTCCCGAGAGAGATCCAAATAGAAGTTGCAATGCAAACTACTAAAAAGATTAGACGACAATAGCAATATAAAACTAAAGAACTAAAAAAATATTTCTTTTTTTGTTTTGTCTCTTTTTTTTTTATTTTTTTAACAACAAAAAATACTTTAAAAATGTAAAACACACTGTCCCTGTGCCCCTTGAATAATCTTAAACCTGGTGTTTTTCTTTGGCTCAAATGAAGATGTGTAACATAAATAGCCTGCAAGTTCTTGATAATCAACCCTTTTTATTTCTCTTGTTTTTCTTTTTTCGCTAATATCTCCAAAAAAATTTCTGTTAGATGATTTCTTCGAATTTGAGATAAAGAACCTCGGTTCAAATAAGTTTTCACTGTTTTAGTTGGTTCATCGTCCGAAGTAACTGAAAGTTCTTTAGTTTCTGCAGTTACTTCCTCAGCAGTAACTAACTGTAAATCACTTTCTGTAGCTGCTCCATCTGCAGTAACTAGCTGGAAGTCACTTTCTGCAGTTACTTCATCTGCAGTAACTAACTACAAATCTGGGTATTTTCTTGTTTTTCCTTTACTACGTTTTTGTGTTTGTACTTGACCCTTTCTAATCCAAGCTTGCTTCGATACCATGAGATGCTGCTGGAAATTTAATGAAGAGTGTCTAGATTTTTGCTTTTGACCCTTTTGAAACATCATTTGTAGTAACTGATAACATCTTGGCCCTATATGTCCAATGACTCCACAAAAATGACATGTAGGTATAAATCTTCGATTCTTTCTCTATGTTTCTTCTTCTTGGACAGATCTGGACATATTATTTTTGTCTTCATTCACTTTAGAGCACTCACCCTTGTAGCTAAAGCCTTGAAGATCTCCTTTAACCTTACCAGTTTCTATCAACTTATCTAGTTTTTCCGTTCCTCCATTCAACATTCTCAATCCCTTTTCAATACTTACCAACACCAAGCTCATCCGACGTCAACGTTAAGTTCTTTTCTAACTCTTGTATGACGTTCTTCATGAAAAGATTCTCTTCCTTCAATCTTTCATTCTTTCTACACGTTTTCACCCACTTTTCATATATAGCCTTGTAATCCTCGTAACTATTCCCTTTTTTATCATCTAGGCCACTTTCATCACTGTCATAATCTGATAATAGGTCTTGAGAGGAGTTGTTTTTTGAAATTTTTCGATTTTTCTTATTTTCCGACTTCAATTACTTCCTTCTCAGTTACTGTTAAGCAAGTAACTAGACGTTTGCTATGTAAGGCAACCAACGCAGCACTATTCGTTATTTCTTCTTCGCTACTATATTCACTCTTGGAATCATTCTCAATCCAGGTGCTTGTGAAAGACTTTCCTTTTCTCTTCTTCAGAGTATTAACACATTTAGATTCAATGCGTCCGAAACCTTGACATTCATGACATTGGATTCTCCTTGCGTTTTGTTCACTCTTTTGTGTTTTGAATTGTTGCCTTGAATTGTTACCCAATGAATTTCTGCCAAATTGTCTAAAGTCGGATCTGTCCCTCTTCATTCTTTTCAACCATTTACCAAAATTTCATGTGAGTAGTACCAAGTCTTCGTTTTGATCTGATTCGTCTTCCACATCATTCACACTTTTTTTCAGTTTTCACCTGTAGTGCCTCTCTTGTGGCCATGTTTGCGAAACTAGGATCTGCACCAACTTGCTACCAAGTTCTGAATTGATGACCTTGCTTTGATACCAATTGAAAAACTGAAGGAGGTTAATTATTTTTGCAAACTTTCTATAAACTTAATTGGCACCAACAAAATAAAAACAAGCAAAACCAAAATAATAAAAACATTAAAAATTTGGTAACACAGTTCGACACACCTTGCCTACATCTGCGGGGCCCTCACTCAGTTTAATCACTTTCACCGAAGTACAATAATTTTACCTAAGACTTTACTGAGTCGACACCATTCAACCCTTAGCATTATCTCTCAACCTCACTTCCCGTGAAAGAATTTTACACCCAATAGTACGACCACCTCGTACTAACCTCAATAGAGGATTTTCTCAATCAACTCAATAGTACGACCGCCTCGCACTAACCTCAACAGAGGATTTTCTCAACAATATTTGATAATAAAGATAAGAAATAAACAACTCAAGTGATCAATCAACTAAAAGTAAAATAATAATACATTTGAGAAAAAGAAGACTACTTCATAAAAGGTTAAGCTCCACTGAAATAGATCTAGAAGTCGTCGTAATGCCAATAGGCTGACTCACATAAACACCAACATGAAACCACAAAAAAAACATAGATGGTTGACAAACACGCTATTGTCCAAAACCTTCCCAAATATGCATCAGCAATTAAATCTCCAATCAACAGTGTGATATTGCACGTTCCTCTCCAGCCACCTTCTTTAACTTAACTTCAACAATTTCCAAAAACCTTCTTTAACTATAAGTGTTGTCAGTGTTGTTGAAAAATAGCTAAGCAATTAAATTTATCTTACAAGGTGGAGTGCGTAAGATGTTGAAGAATTCTCGTGGCTGAAAACTATAGCAGACGTTTTTTGTTAATCGTTGTTAATAATTTTTTTACCTACACTTTATTTTCATAGCAAAAAACTATTAGCAACATTTTGAGTCAATACATTTTTGCAACGCTTGCTTTCGTAGCTAAAATTATTAACCACGTTTTCAAAAGTATAGTCAAAAGTTTTTATCTATATTTCAAAAAACGTAACTTATTCTTTCTAGCTACGTTTTTATAAACATAACCAAGGCTTTTAACTACATTTTTTAAAAAGTAGCCAAAAAGTTTTACGAACTTTTTTAAACGTAACTAAATACTTTTAACTACGTTTTATAAATTGTAGTCAAATTTTAATATAGATTTTAACAAAATGTTATGCCATGTTAATTATAATTATTTGTGAAATTTTTAATTCTTATTATTGTATATAATATTTATATTTGTTTTATTATTAATTTATTATACAAGAATAATTGATAAGTTGAAAACCTGTATATTAAAAGTAAAATATCATTAAATTATGCAAATAAAAAAAATATTCTTCGTATATAAGATTTGGTTTCAACCTTAACAATTCTTATAAACAAAATAATAAATACAAAAATTAGTTTACAAATTAAAGATGTTGAGATTACAAAAAAACCTAACTGGGACAACTAGATAGGTTTCTCTATGTTGATGAGAGTAATTTCATACCTTAGCCATCATATAAGAAAGATAAGTAACCACAACCTCTAAAGATTTGATCTCTACAGACTATTTAGAGCATATTCCTGCTAAGTGTTTTTGCTCATGTATGTACTTAAATAAGAGAGTTTGTAAATATAAACAAGAGAGTTTGTAAATTTTATAGAACATGATCATAACAATAGAGACAAACAGTTAGCATAGACATATGCGATCTATCCCTAAGATAACAACAAAAACATAAATTTAGAAATATCAAATAATCTGTTTTGAAGATCCATAAATTGTGATACAAGTAATTACTAACTAATTCAAAAAGCATTTCTATTCAAATATAAGCATCCCATAAATAGTTGCATTCAACAATGAAATGAAACCAGAAGCACCTTATTTTGGTTGCAAATGTAGAAAAAAGTTTAGAAAAGCAAAATCATACAAAAGAGTTTGTATAATAATAAGTAGCTTTTGAAATTATAACAACAAGAAAGGAAACTGGTGCAATGCAAGAAAACAAGTGAATTTGTTAATGTCCCTAAGATAATATAGAAAATAGAGGATTTCAACTTTGGTTCTAACTAATCCTGATCCAAAACTAGAAATGTCCATTTATATTTACTCCCTCATTTTCTACATTATGCAGTCACGACTAAATAAAACAAAACCTATGATTTTGTTCTATCACTGATCAAAATATGATCAAAACAACCAACAAAAACAAGGAAAAAGGATCCTTCTCATTCAACAAGGTTTTTAAAGATTGAGATTTATCATGCAATGAAAGTGTTTCATGCGCAGTCGGTTTCCAACGACTTAACTGTGTTTCCACCATGCTCAATCTTTAGCTAAAGCTGAGGCCATTAAAGAGGAATCTTCTTTCATATCCTTCCTCCCTGATTTATGCAACAATTTGGTTGTTTAAGTTTGAGAATATTACCCCAAGAAAATCTAATGGTTTTTAGTTCAACCCGAATCCTAGATAGCCTCTTCCATTTTGATTTCAAGATCATTTTTTCCTTGATATGCTTTCGCCATTGAAGCTCAAGCTCTTCAATTATGGATGAAGAACTGTTATTGGTATTTCTTGCAGGATCTATTCATTCCAATCTTGCATTGACTTCCTTATCCCTTCTCATTAGGAAACGCTTTTCAGCCTAAAACGATTATTTAATAGAAATCATAAATCAAAGTAGAAGTAGAAACAAAAACAACCACTACAAGAAAATTACAAATTACTAATGGAATATTATTGACAGTAAAAATACCGTAGGCATTCAATGACAGAAAATCAATTTCCGTTTGAAAAATTGTTAGAAAAATTAACATTTAGCGATGAACAAATTTTTCATTGGTAAAGATGGAAGGAAATTATCCCAGGAAAATTTTTGACAGATTATAGTGATGGAATAGTCATTTTCGTTGGTAAATTTGTCGAAAATGTTTCGAGACAAAAATAAGAATCGAGGTGTATTGACGGAATTGGATTCCGTCAGTGATTTACCGACTGAAGAGTTATTCTGACGGTAAAATTAAAATTTAAATGCCATCATTAGCTTCGACTTCAACATTTTTAATAAATCGAAAATGACGTCATTTTGGTTAAACGTCTAACTTACCCACGAAACCCACCCCCTCGTCAATGTTCATTTTCTCCTCTCTTCCGTTTCAGTTTATGTTTTTTATCAGGTTAAGGTACCGATTTAATCATTGGTTGAGGTACAAAACCCATACATTGATATTTTTTTAATGCATTATGCTTAGATTATAGTATAAGCATCGGTTATAGTTAGATTATATTTTTGTAACACGTTTTTGTAATAGATTGACAATCATTGGTTTTCTTATTTAAAAGCAAAGTTTTAGTTAGGAGATAAGGACACATAATTAAAGAAATAAATTATAGAATCTTGATATTAGGAGAAAGTGAGAGAAAAAAAGATTTTCAATCAAAATTATAGCATCTTGATATAAGTTGTCAAAATAAGGGAAAAATTAACTCTAACAAAATCTCATGTTGATATGGTAAATCAATTGAACCGTGTTTGAGCATCAAATTGTGATTTGGTTGAGGATATAAACATTATATTATGATTTCATTAATAATTTAAATATTATGTTATGATTTGGATGAGCATTTTAATTTGATATTGTGATTTTTTTAAGAATTTGAACATTATATTGTGCTTTCGAAATTGATAATTTGAACATTATATTGTAATTTGGTGGATAATTTGTGTAAGAAGGTGAAGAACCAATAATTATTGTCCAAGAAGCTGAAGGTTCATATGTATCAGCACAATAAAAGACACGCGTCATTTAGTAAACAATTGAGAGATTAGGTGTCTACTGACTCTGAACTTTCTCACCATTTAACAAATCCTCAAGTAATTGGATGCTTTTGGAGCTTATTTTGGTACGAGTACTGCTTAGGCTTAAGTTACACTAAATCCCACTAGACCGAGGTTTCAACCTCATATGATTTTTGGGGTTTTTTTTTGTAATTACTCGTGTATCATTTGATGGATTTTTTTTGTTCTCATCAATGAAATATAAATATTTTATTTCTTTCAAAAAATGACATCATAGATAAGGATAGGGGCTAGAACTTTTGTGAAATATTGAGGTGTAATGTAAACCTTTAGTATGATAAACATTAGTAGGTAGTTTTCTTTATTATGTTTTATAAGATTACATGCTTTACAAAATATAATTTTCTATTATTAGTGATAAATTTACATATTCATGGTAAATTTGCATATTAATGGATCACTAATTGACCAATTCTAGTCATTAAATGGTTAGTTTTTGTTTCTAATGAATCTTTTAGGTCATTTTAAGTATAAATATATGACATATATATATGTTTTAGGAAAGGATTTTTCTCTTATAGATATTACACTACAGGAAAATTGATAATTACCGATAGAAAGTTACACTAAAAGAAGGTTTTAGTAGTAGTTATATCATAGGAAAATTTGATATTTGGTTCTCCGAACAAAGGAGACCAAAAGAGTAATTATTGTTTATTCTTATTTTCAAGATTCTAAGAACTACACACTAATCATGATAGCCGTTATCCTACTATATGCAGGGATGCTATCATCCTGGTCCTCTTTGGTTTCCTACTATGCCTCCTTTGCATTGATGAATAATGATACTGCTACAAAGCACTTATAAGGCACTGGTTCATGAGAAGTTAAAGAGTATGTCAATAATAAGCTAAGCTATTTATTGATGACATGTGTGACTATTTCGATCACAACAAACTCATTGAATTTGTAACCATATGCTTATCTAGGAAGATTTGACCTAAAAATAAAAATAAGAAATAGAAAATTTAAAAAACAAGAGGATTTGATGAATTCCATTGTTCAACAAAAAGAGATTATTGATAATTTTGATGGGATTGAGGTTACTTAGGGGCTTCTTAATGAAAATGATGATCAAAGTGGTGGAAAACAAAGATGTTAGACTAATGATGAGGATAGATACTTTGATTTTTGAAGAGACTGATAGAGATATTGTCTTTAAGAAGGAATTGATTCACATGCTATGCACTTCTGGAGCAACTTTGAAGTAAGAAGAAGAGGTCTTATAGCTCTTCCCCAAGAAAAGCTACTAAGTAATTGGACTAGTATTGAGCTCAATAATTTGTCCACATTTGACACTATAATGAATGATCCAGACATATTATTATTAAAGAATGATTTCTACAGAAGAGTTGGTAAGGTTTGAAAAAAAAAGGTTATCTATTGTATGGTCCTCTTAGAACTGAAATCAAGTTTAATCACAAGAAGCTAAGGCCAGTTACTTGAAATATAATATAACTTAACTTGGAAGTGTTAGGTCGGATGATAATTTAAGGGATATGTAACTAGATATAGGAAATAATTTTCTAATAGTTATTGAGGATATTAATTTCAATCAAGAAACATGTAATCGAAACGATAATAATGGTAATGATGAAAATGAGAAATATTAATTCAAAAGATGATATGTGAATTTTAGGTTGAAATATGCCACCAAAGAGAAAACATGATATAATGCGACCAAGGTTCAGACCATGATTTGTAGTCAGTTATTGTCGAGGTGAAGTATCACATTCTGTAGCTGCAACTGAATCAAATGTTGTACCTTTAGCTATTACTACACTTGCATATGAGGAATCACCTTCTGTACCTACTACTACACCATCCACCACCCCTATACCGACAAAGATATCAGGGGTAACCAATGCGGATGAAAGAGGCGACCTCTAACCTAGAGCTGAGGGAGTTGATGGAAGAACTAGAACTATAATTGTCACAATCTGTAAGTGAAAATATATGAAACATCATATATTTATAATTAATTTATAGGTTTAAATTTTAAAAATGGTATAACATTAATTGGTTTAATATTAGGTTGATCTCCTTTGGACTATACTCAAGAAACATGAAATTTAAATTCAAGAAAAAGATTGATGTTGAGGGTTATATATGGAAGAATATCTCTCAGGTAAAAAAGAAATTTAACTATCAGAAGTTTGAGGTACAAAAGTATTTTTTATTTTTTAATTGATTTCTATACATTTATTAAATAAATATTACTACATTACAAATACTTATCGTATGTTTTTTCCTTTTATTTCAGAAAGAATTTTTTTAGGATTCTGAATTTGATGCAGGCATTTATAAAGTAAGGGAGAGACGAGTACGTACACGTTATCGAGACTTTATTAGTGTGATATACAAGATTGGTGTATGACCTCCTTATATTTCTAAACAAATATGGAGTCGTTAGCAACAGTATTGGTTATCACCCGAGACAATGTCCATTTTAGACCATAATTCTACCAACAGAGGTGGAGGATCGGGAGAAGAGAGTCTTTCCTTACATACTGGAAGATCTATTACCTACCACGAGCATGCAGAGAGGCTTGTAAGTATCTACACTTTACATTTATATTCTGATTTTTACTTTGATGTATTTTAATTCAATTTGATACGTGAATTTTGGAATGAAAATATGTATATTATGAAGAATGATAATATCATAAATGTCTGGTGCCATTTATGGCTATGTTGTTGAGTTATTTTTTATTCAATATGGGGTAAATATCATAAAAATAGAGAAAATTTTGCCAAAATTTTTATAAATTGTAGTTCACTTATAATATTTTATTCTAATGAAGGACCCAGACAGAGGGCATACGGCTAATGTGTCGGTTCCGATCCAACTAGTTAATCTTAAACCCTCGGATAAGGATAAACATTTAGCTATTGAAATCAGATCTTATATGGAACTGGTCTGTGATAGCCATATTATCACGGACCAAGTGCCGGGTGTCAAAGCCCGACCCCATATTATGAAGGGCGTCGAGGAAACCAGGGAGGTTGACTGGCCAGGGGATGGGGTACTGCTTATCCTGCCTTCGGAACCTCCCGACTTACCAGAGGGATCGAATGAGCAGGTCGAGATCCCAATCCTCAGTCAGGACAAGGAGATGGTTCTGCACGTTCAAGAAAGGGAACCATAGGCAGGCACCGACGGAGGTTTCATCACTGATCCGATGTAGGGTCGTTTTAAATCAATTTTTTTATGTTGATATTATTTTGCAATTGTCAAGGTGTGGGCGGATCAAAATTTTTGACCGTACTGAGGAATTATATCAATGCCTACAAACCGGGTATGTTGGTTTTGTTGGAAACTAGAATTAGTGGCCCAAGGGCTAATGCCATATACATTCTATAGGCCTGGATTATTCATTCAGAGTCGAAGTTGTCGGGTTTTTGGGAGGTCTTTGGCTTCTATGGAAGCAGGATTTTGATATCCCAATCGCCATCACGCATTGACAGTTTATTCATACCACAGTTAAAGCGGACCCAGTCACTTTCGACCTTACTGTAGTCCATGCCAGTCCGTAAGTGTCCTCAAAACAAAGACTTTGGCCAATCCTAACTTGGATTGGACATTCTACTCATAGACCCTGGCTGGTGGGCGGGGACTTCAATGCTAAACTGGAATCATCGGACAAACGTGGGGGAGTTAGTTCTCATAAAGTTCTGAATACTAGGTTTCGAGAGTGGGTCCACAAGTGTGGTCTTCATGATTTGGGTTTTGTGGGATGCAAATTCACCTAGCGAAGGGGAACTATCCAAGCTCAATTAGATCGCATGTTTGGTTCAACGGCTTGGCTGCAAGAGTTTTTGTTTACGGAGAACCAGCATCTCCCCTTTCTTGACTCAGATCATAGGCCTATGTTGGTTTAGTTTTCTATAGCCAAACAGCGACCTCCCAGACCTTTCCGCTTCCAAAATGCGTGGATCACACATCCAAGCTTCAACGATGTGGTCACCGAACACTGGCTACCCGCCAGGGAGATGATGAGTCAATCGTTGGCCCTTTTCTCTACCCAATTACGGAACTGAAACAACCGTG
The DNA here is from genome assembly GCA_024752395.1 of Erythroxylum havanense. Taxonomy (NCBI): domain Eukaryota; kingdom Viridiplantae; phylum Streptophyta; class Magnoliopsida; order Malpighiales; family Erythroxylaceae; genus Erythroxylum; species Erythroxylum havanense. Next base: position 4,294,360 of record JANTNU010000002.1, read on the forward strand.
TTTTTGGCAACATCTTCCTCTGAAAGTAACAGTTTTTTTCCACACTGGCAGGAATCCAAAAATTTGTGATGGAAGATAACTTGGACTCGCTCTCGACGTTGGAGGATCGATTGAGCGGTGAGTTGCTACAAGTCTTATGCAAGGAGGAAATGTATTGGCATCAGAAGGGCCGGTGTGATTAGATTTCGAAGGGTGATTGTAATACAAAATATTATCACAATATCACCCTATCCAAAAGAAAGAAGTTGAGGATTATTAGACTGACAGACTCAACTAGGACCATTGTTACTGATATGGAGAAAATGTGCATCTCAGCCAGGGAATTCTTTGTTCAACTTTATACGACTGATGAAGGGCCTACCTCATAGTTTCCAATCTTAGGAGCCTTCCTAGCGCTGACAGCGGTACAGGTGCATGGACTTGCTCTTCCCATCCCCACCACTGAGATCAAGCAGGTGGTCTTTGATATGAATCCCAACAAAGCCGCTGGAGTGGATGGGTTCAATGTGCTCTTCTTCCAACATTAGTGGGGGAGAGTTGGGCCAGTAGTGGTGGCATTTATCCAGCAAGTTTTTGAACTGGAGCGTTGGGAAGAGGTGTTGGACCACAAATTTTTGTTTTCTTGAAGTTATTAAGCATGAATTATTTTGAATTATGATTTATGGTATAGTTTGATTTTTTGAGAATATTCATGAAAAATGTTGGACTTAATTGAGATTTATGTGGAATATTGGTTATGAAAGAGTAGATATGTTTAAGGGTAAAATAGTCAAGACACTTGAGTCATGTTACCCACGAGCTTTTAAGCTCACCCCACTCTCTTTCCCCTATTCAGGTGATGAGCAAGAGATCAAGTGAAAGTGAATCAAGGCATAAATCTGAATTTGCATGTTTTGTTTTGTTCTGGAGTAATTTATGCAAAACAAAGCTGTAATTGCATTTTGAGCAATGATTATTCAATTGTCTTATGTAATTAGGGAATTTTGGAATATTAATGTATTATGGCTTTTAATGTCATTAAAGTTTGTAAAACTCTTATTTTATGATGTTAATGGAATGTGAATTTGTGTATGGACGATTGTCAGTTTGAAATATGAATGATATATGGATGACGATGATGAATGTTGAGCACGAATGGTTGATATATATATATATATATAACATATCAGTGAGATATTATGGTAAAGACACATAGGAATTATGAATGATGAGATGTAGTTAAATGTTACAAGTCAAATGAGCTGAGATTTAAGAGTGGATGAAGAAAAGTTGGAATTTGAAGGGTTATAAAATGATGTTGCATAGAGGAAGTGAAAATGGGACAATTTTAAAGTTTTTCATAAGGGTAAGAATTGTGTGTTGACTTCAGGAGGAAAACTGTAATGATCTAGGTAGAACTAGACCAAGTTGTCTTCAGGAAAGTTGTAGCTTATCCTCTTATCTTTCCAACGCTATAAAGTATGTAAATTTTACGATGGGAGTTAAGAGATATGAGCATTATAAGTGATGATGCTGCATAGGAAGTATGAACATGATAGCTATGGTGAATGATGAGAGTTTGTGTTTGTGATGAGTCATTTGAGTTAAATTTTGGGGAGTTTAATGCGCCTAAATTAGTAATTGAATGTTTAAGGAGTGTTATTGCATAAGAAGAATTGAAATTAGGAAGATTATGAGTGATTATGATGTTAGAATGGATGTAGGCAACATTAGAGGAGCTTTGGAAGGGTTTGGGAAACCCTCGTATCCGTTTAACAGACTTTAGGTCTGTTTAACGGACCTTCTAGGCTGAAAAATGGCTTCCAAGCCAGTATATGTCAGTTAGGAGGACATGTATGTCCGTTAAACATACATTCACAGGATAACTACAGTAAATCACAATTTTGACTATTTTAAAGGTAAAATCCCGCTTCAAATTCTTCATAAAAGTTGTAGATCCAGAATGAACTCAATTTGACATCTGTAGCAAAAGCTATGGCATTTGTGCCAAGACAGGTACAAAATGATTAAGGACATAAACATGTTGGATTCTTTTAGCCATAACTTCGTCATCCAACCTCCGAATGAAGTGATTCTTGAAGCAATAGATTTCTAAGACATTTTCATACCTCTCTATGAAAATTAGTCACTTTTGGATTTGATATGAAAAAGATTTATGGTGAGAAAATGAGGAAATTGATTAGAAGAGCATGAATTGGTTATATACTAAACATACTTTGGTTTTTTACTTATATCTCGAACAGTAGAGCTCCGATTGAGACGGTTCTGCTTCAAATTAAACTAGAGACTTAGAGTTATGATTATATTTTGAAGAAGTCAATTATGATTATGGTGTTTGACTGGTGTGGGCACACTACTCTTTTGATATATGGTTAACACGGGTTCATGGAAATAACTCTTCAAGGTAATATGCACGCTCACATTTTATAGTTCAAGAGTTGGGCTCCGGATCCCAAAGTCTAACATATTTGAACAATTTCTGACGCTCTCCACTCAAAAATTCTGCCCCATTATCTATTTGGACTATTTAAACAGATTTCTAAAATTGTGTCCCAACCATCTTTAAAAAATTGTCTAAACACCTGAGGGCTTGACACTTATGAGTCATCAAATATGTCCAAGTGGCCCTATTAAAATCATCCACTATTGTTAAAAAAAATTCCCCCTAGAAATAGAATATTGACTATAGGGTCCCCAAATGTCAACATGGATTAACTAGAAAATAGAAACAATATGAATGTTACTACGAGGAAACTTCAACCTATGTTGCTTTGCAAGTGGGCAAATATCACAAACATCAATCTCTTCAACACTTTTATTATCAAAAGGAATAACATGTCTAAGTACAGTATCTAAAACATGCCCTAAACATTTATGCCAAAGTTTGTACATAGACATAGACTTTACATTATCAATACCACTTGCAACAGTACACAATGAATATTTTACTACAATATCTGTCTTGAACGAATCCTTATCAAGGATATACAATCTGCCTACAACCTTTCCTACTGCCAAAATTCGATCCGTCTTTAGGTCCTGCAAAATGCAGTGGTAGGGAAAAAATTTAAATGTAATAGAGGATGTATTGGCAAGTTCGTTCACAAATAGCATATTAAATTTAAACGTGGGAATATGCAAGGTATCTGTCAAGTAAGGTCATTCGACAACATAACATCTCCAATATGATGCACTCGATTCTAAGTGCCATCAGGGAGATAAACAGGTATGTTTTTGGTAGGAATAACAGGCTTGGTTAACAATGAAACATCCACACACATATGATTTGAAGCTCCTGTATCTAATATCCATGAATCTAAATCAATGTCATCAAAACTAGAAAGGGTTAATATAGGAAGTGTACCTGTAAAATCTGAAATCTGTGCAAGGTTCACCATAAGAGGATCTATGAATGCTTTGTTCTTAACTAACTTTAGCAACTCTTGCTTAATCAATTTAGATAGTGGAGGATGAGTAGTACGAACAGAATTATCCATGACTGGTTTATTATTATCTACAGTGAACGAATTAGTATCATTTACTGTATTAGCAGTATAGGATTTCCCATTCCCTTTCCCTCTTCTGTTTTGTAACTCCCTGTACCAATTGGGTACACCAGTGAGTTTAAAACGATTCTCCTTCAAATGTCCATTTTTCCTACAATAGTTACAAAACAATCCACTATTGTCATCATTTCCACATTTTTGTTTGGATTGTTTTCCTCCTCCATCTGTAACTCTCTTACCACCTCTAGTATTTACTAACAGTGCACTATGATCAACTCCTTCACCAAATACCATCTACACTTCCTTTTGTTTTTCTACCCTCAACACCATAGAATAAACCTTATTAATATAGGGTAATGGTTCCATAACCAGTATCTAGTTTCTAACATGATCAAAACTTTCATTCAAACCCATCAAAAATTGCATTAACTGATTCATTGAAGTTAAATCAGCCAAAGCCTTAGGTGCTCCACAGATATATTGTGTTGCCGCCCCACAAGTGTATTATGGGACAGATATGAGACATCAAAGCTCATCCCACAATTTCTTTAAACCAGTAAAATATTCCGTTGCAGATATAGTGCCCTATGATGCAATACGAATCTACCTTTGTAAGTGTTACAATAAAGGCCCGTTGCTTTCCCCAAACCTCTCTAGCAAATATGACCACAGTTTTTGGGCAGAATTTGTGTAGATAAAGGCTTCAACTATATCCTTCGATATCAAATTTAAGATCCAAGATCTAACCATATAATCAGTCCTAATCCACTTATCACATTCAACTGAGCCTGGACTAGGTTTCGGACAAGTTCCATCTATAAACCCTAACTTTATCTTAGCTCCTAGGGCAATTTTTACAGATCTACTCTAGCTCAAAAAATTACTCCCATTCAGTACTGCAATAACTAAGCTCATACCTGGATAATCCGAACCTTAGAGATACACTTGATTTTCTTCATGCATACCTCTTAATCTGGGGTCCAGAGTTGATCCAGCAGGAGATTCCGCAGATACACCCTCCATCACTGCAAATATCGCAAGTCGAAGTCGCAATCGTAAGTAACTATTCCAAATCTCAAAACCCTAACCTCCTGATTCTTCAACAAACAGCTACTTTCTTCACCACCGAAGAAATTACAGTTGTTGTTGACTAGCAATGCATTCCTCCTTGTTGTATCTGGCTCCAATCAACCACCAGTAGCGATCGACATTGGGATCGTTACGGCTCTGATACCATGTGCCGAAGTTTCGAGAGAGAAAAAGAGAATATAAATAAGACTGACTTTTATTATTTTGTGTGTACAGTTTACAAAGTCAAATTTCATCATATATACAAGACTTAAAACTAAAGCTACTATATTGTACAAGACTTTAAACTAAAAACTACTTTACTGTCTAAGTACAAACCTACTTGCTACATACAAACTAAAAACGACAACACTTTATTTAAACAAGACAAAACTAACTATCTTAACAAAATTCACCACCTATGTTGTCCGTCGTTGGAGCTACTTGAACAGCAACAACCGCCGTAGAAAAATCTCGAGGTAGAAGTTGACATGGTGGAGAGTATCTGTGGCGAGAAAGTGAATTAGGGACAAAGGTAGTGGAAAGCGATTTGAAAATGAAGCGAAATTGATAATAAGAAGAGGGAGTGGTAGCTAGTTTTAGGGCCTGCAAGGTGGGGCCTCTAAAGTAACAATGAATGGCGCTGAGGTTCTGTGTTTCATGCTCTTGACAGATTGATTTATCAAGAACACATATATGATTTTGAATTTGGTGAAGATTTTCGAAAATAATCTTCAAATGTTGACCTTTAACAATGATTTTTGAAAATTATCATCAAAAGGAATCATTGCTAATTGTGGACTTTTTGTGGACAACTTCTAAATTCGTAGTAACAATTTTCGAAAATCATCATCAATTATGAACTATTTGGTTACGATTTTGAAAAACATCACTAAAGGCTTACTTTTAGCAATGATTTTTAAAATGTAGCCAAATGTGAATGTCTACTTTGTTGTAGTGACTTTCTACCCAATGCAAAACCTTCAAATTGTTGGAAAAGTAGAGTTGGACTCGATCTTAGGCTTAACCAAATAAATTATAAAAATTTTTCATATTTAATTTCCTAAAATTTAAGGCCACTATAATTTTATAAAATGATTAAAATATAAATCATGATAAAGTATGAATCATAATTTGTATCTTATTTCGAAAGTTGATTCTTTTCTTGTCATTTCTGAAGAATTGTTTATCAAAATGACTCATCTCATTACCATAGTTGCAAAAATATCTGTCCTTTAATAATATGCACAGTACATAATGAGAGAACTCTATAACTATTGCAAAGAGGTTTAGACAAAGGAGTGTTAACTCCCTTAAAACTTAAGCCTACTTAAAATATTTTTTGTTATTTTAGTAATTTAATTGAAATTAAATTCTAATTTTAGTTAAACTTTAATTAGAATTACTGCTTATTCTAATAAAATACAAATGATATTCAAATAAAATTCAATATCTCATGTTAATCCTTAGTTATTAAAGATTTCATATTTAAACATAATGTTTCTTAAACTTTATAATCAAATCCAACTTGATTAATATATCTTCTCTCTTTGATTCATTCTTTGTGTAAGACTCATTAGGTTTTCAAATATATTGGCAATAGATATAAATTATAACCCGAAATTATTTTTATGATTAGATAAATTAAACTCCTTTAATTTATCTTTAATTCTTAAACAATTTATTTTTATTGATTAAGGTTAGTGTTTATCAACACATTATAACCACCTAAATATTTAAGAATGTAAAAGTAGTTTTGACTAACATTTTTGTACATGATTTTTCGTTTCTTTTTTATATAATGTTTCAATTAGAGATAAAGCACGGAGCTAATGTATATTTTATTTTAAGTCTAGTCATGTCAGTTTATCATCATTAGGAATTGATTTTATTAATGACATTCGTAAATTATTTAAAAATTATCATTATACTTTAGCTAAAAAATTTTTGAATCAATATTGATCGAGAACAATGAAACACTCTCCCTAATCACGTTAGGTTGATAAATCCTTTATTGATTACTCAACTATCTCCATATAGTTCATACTATATCCAATGATTACCGATTGTGTTATCCTTGACTAGAATATGTCATAAGTGATATCAAAATATAACAATCCCTATATAACATAACTTTAGAGATCTCAAGACAAAGGACAACTTTTATAATTATCACAATAAAAATTTTCATAAATATATAAGTAACATTCCAAATAGAATTATCATATGAGATCAGTTCATGAATTTGTTCTATAAAAAACATTCACACATTTGTTGAGTATCTTCATACCTTAGTCTATAAGATCGACTACTTCTTTCACAAGGAAGAAACATAACGTTTGTTAGTCTTTTATACTCTATTTGTTGGATTCTTTGTTGTATAATGTTGTCTTTTACAGTAAAGACTGATAAAGAATTGTTGATTTTGCAGAAAAATAAAGATTGCAGAAAAGTAAAAATACTGATTTTACTTGGTTTGATAGCTTAAATGCTATCTACATCCAAGGATCTCACACTTGTGATTCAACTAGTATCAAGAATAGAGTAAGGTTACAAGAGTGTAAGTGTTTTCTAAAACACTTACAAAGAGTCTATAACTCTATAGTACCCTCAGATATGTACTCTAGCAACTCTCTAACTTTCTCTTTGTTTCTTTTACTCTCAAATTTTGATTACAGTGTATTGAGAACAATGACTTCTATGTATGTGTTGTCTAATGCTTGTGTCTCTTATATAGGAGTCTGAAGCAACTGCATTCAGTGGAGGCTTCAAATATATGGTATGCTTCTTGTTTCCCTCACATGATCAACTAATGAACCATGCTCTGCTTATGTTTTAATATGACTTCGTTTTGAATGTGTTGAATACGACTGTGTATTTGTATTAGCTTCTCACGTGAATGGCACATGTCTTCACTTCAGACATAATTTCACTCTTTTGTTCCTAAATCTGACACTTACTTTCCCCTCTTTCTCTTCGATGTTCAGACACTTTCATCACACACACCACCTTGAGTCTTCATTGCTTTTGCCTGTTGTATCTTTGTGAAGATTGATGGAGAATCTAGTGAATATCACCACACTATTAATATCCAGTAAATGAACTGATAATACATAAATACAATATGAATATTATAATAATAATTTCATTATAATTTTATTTGTAATGTATATTTATCCAATGAATTTTATCATACATATCAAAATATGTAGAAGATAAAAAATACATTTAAATAATTATGTCGATAAACTATAATTGATTGAATGGCATAAGGCATCAATCTCCCACTTGTATTAAGACAATCATTTAAATATCTTCTATTATATCACTATATGATGATCATGCTACTACTAGAACAGTAATTTAGAGAGAGAATTCTATAAAGATCTCTACAAGAAGCACTTGCTTAATATTACAACTTTTATCTTAATTATCATTATAATTAAAAGAAGTTGCCTAAATAAATATTGAAACTTTGATGAGATCTTATATCCTTTTACATGCTCAATAGCTCTAATGTTCTACAATACAATACTCTTTAAATAATCACTACAAAGTTAAAATGTTTAGTGACAAGTTTTCTTTGTCTAACTATCATTTCGTCATAGATATGAGATTTTTTGTGACAAAATAATTGATTACCACTATTGTTTAGATTAACTGTGATGAATGCTTTTTTTGTCACTAATACAATGGTAATTGTGACAATTTAGTATTTTTCACTATTAAATTGTCACTATTAATATATTAATATTGTCAAATTTTCTTTTATCACTAAGTTTTCTCACTAAAAGCGTATGCAATTTGGCGTCAAAGTAATTTTGACGATAATGAATTGTAATTGTAACAAAACATATGTTGGTCATTAATATTATCTATTTTTTATGACAAAATATAGTTTGATTACTAATATTTTTCTCTTACTGTGACGAAATAGTTTCCTGTCACAAGATATTTTAGTTTTTTATGAAAACTTTTGTCGGTAAAAATTCAATTAATTAGCATCTACTTAATATTGTTGCAAAAACGGAACTATCACTATGGTCACTATATTCATAATTTTTGTGATAAGAATTTTTATTGTCACTTGATTATCAACTTTTTGTTACAAAGATTATTATCAATACATATAAATGTAACAAATTAATGATAACAATTTCTTGTTATAATAGCATATTAAAATTAACCACTCAAATGATTCTTTTTATCATTATTGTATGAATTTTAGGAACTAAAAACTATTTGTCTTTGTTTTTTCTTTAATATTATTATTTGCAAGCTAGTTTACATATTTTCTTATAAAATATTAAAACTATATATATTGATAATCCAAAAGTAATATTTTGCATATCAATAGATATTTGTTAAACATAACTTTGAAATTTCATCAAAATAAAAATCAAAATAAACAAATGTTTAAATATAAATTTTGTTCCAAAATATTAAGCTAAACTTTTAACCTATTCAAAATTTAAAAATAAAGTTATTGCCAATATTCAATCATTGTCATCATCACCTTCTTCGTCTTCACTTAGTAAATTTGTCTCATTTTCATTCATAAAAATAAATAATTAAAATAATATTGATTTAGTTCAAATTTTGATTATATCAAAATTGGATTATCAAGTCAAACCCTGGTTCTCTTTCAATTAGGCATGGTTTCAAATTTGTCATATCATATTTGGGTTTAAGTAGTATTATATTGTTAAAGTGGTTTCTTTATTATAAATATAATCATAATTATTATTGTATTGTTCATAATAGTAATTACTATTATTTGCAATTAGAATATAATTTACATTTCATAATTTAAAAGTCTTTCTTATGATAGTAGACTAAATTCTTTTTCTTTTAATATATGAATAATTTTTGTAAGAAGTAAAATTGAAAGTTTTGATAATGTTATCACTTTGAAAGGAAAAATACTAAAATATAAAGAATTTATTGTAAACGATCTAGAATGGGGGGTTGAATAGATCTTTAAAGTTTTTCGTAAAGTTCTACAATAAAATCAGAAGTTAATTCACACAATAATAATTTAAACAAATTTAAATGTAAAGAGTA
>JANTNU010000002.1:4355966-4368976 GCA_024752395.1 Erythroxylum havanense
ATTTATTGTTTGTCTATGTTGTTGCATGCGATGAAATCTCCTATACAACTGAAATCTGTGGACATCATCAAATACATAATAACAAATTTTTAGAAAATTTCATTACCTCCTGGGTTGTGTCAAAATGTTAGAAGTCAAGTTTGATGGCTTTGACACATATATTTCAAAACCATGCAAAGATTTGATAGTTCATTCCATCCTATGCCACCAATCATTCGGTGAATAAATAAATGTCTTCATCTTTCTTTTATGTGAGTTTATGTATTTCTCTAGTAACAATACAACAAATGAGTCTCCCCTTAAAAAGGTTACACATTTTCTCAGCACAAAGATCATAGTTGGAATCATCAGAGATGATATGAATAGAAATGAGAACATATTAGGAAAGTTTAAGGCATCCATAGTGAATGAAGACAATAAAATAGGAGAAAACTTGATTATAGAGATAGGATTTGATTATTTTGACCTTGGAATTTGATTCATAATGTTAATAAACTTTAAGAACTAGTCTAATTTGTAAAGAAACTGAATAAAAATATGCTAAATCAGGCGATCAAAGTATCGGTAAATTCTTTTTAAACCAAATCAAGCCAAAACGATTGGTTTGGACCAAACTAAAGAGGAGGAGACATATGGACAAATCAAAAAATAGATATGTTAAATATTTGCTAAGATGATACTGAGTTGGTTAATGATGTGACAACTAACATGCATGCTGATTATGCAGTATGACGTGACAATGTCTAAGATGTTGGATGATGTGGCAGTGCATACGATGATATGACAGATGACATCGTCTCACAAAATTTTGAACAATTTGTAACGAAACGACGTCATTTTGATCTTCTTCTTCCTCCAAACACCTTGAATTAAGATTTCAAAGTTTAACAACTTTTTTGGGCGCGTGAGAGCGTGTGGCCATGCATACAAAAATGAATTTTGAACTGTTGTGTAATCCAATTAAGGTGTATATAAAGATCTTTTTTTTTAGTAGATTTAAAAACTCAAAATATAAAAGTAGAATGATGTGAAAACAAATAAAAAATTGCAAAATTTTGACTCCTTTTATTACAAAGAGGGTCTGATATCATGTGAAGATAAATAACAAAAAGGAAATAATGAAAAGTTTGATGTATTTTTGTATATGTTTAATGTTATGTATACCTATCTAATTATATATTTTAGATGACTCTAATTAAAGAAAAAAAATCAACAAAATAATTACATAATATTAATTTACATGATTCTAGGAAAAAAAATTGGCTAATATATGTTAATGTTTGACTTTTGAAGATTATGTCGATAATTAGTAACAAAAACATTGAAATAATATAGGCAGCCAAGCCCGTCGGCGCCGAAGAAGTCAAAGAATTACACATCAGCATTTGGCGGCTACCCTAAGTCGCTTGCTGTTCGTCACAATTAACCTATCCAACGATCAGGATCTCACGGAGACCCAGTCAACAAAATAACACAACCTCTGAGCCCTGAGGAGAACTTTGAAATGACGAAGCTGACGTGGCTTAAACATATTTGAAAAGTAAAACTGTTCTAGATTCCATATAGACCGCCATCTCACCAACTCTTTGCTTAATTTTTGAATTCCATTTTTCTCCCTTCTATACTTTCGTAAGCACGATGGGTGGGTCGTAAATAAGGTGAAACAAAGGTCTTATTTCTGGAAAATGCTCCTCCTCTTCTCTGACTCCCAGTCTTCGTACATATACAATTATGTGCATGCCAGGCAGCTTTCACGGGAGGTCGAGCTGGGACCCATAACTATTTAAGCCGCCTGTTCATGTCTTAATGAACCAAAGTTCCATTGACTCTACAATTTCCATAGTTGCTCCGATCAGCCTTAGTTAGTTGGTTCCGATATGAACTCTGCTGTTGTTGGAGACAGTGCTAGGAAGTTACAGGAAACTCCGATGAGAGACTCTAATGGGGTCAATGACATATCAGCGAAGAGCAGCGGTGGTGATGGGAGGCATAAAAAGAAGAGTAGGAACAATAAGTATATGCCAAAATTTGGTTGCTTTAGAGTGGAAAATGAAAAAGAAGGGAGTTTTGACATAAGGGTCGATAGGATCGGAGAGCCCTCGAATCCTAATCACCTGGTTGTTATGGTTAACGGTATTATTGGCAGGTGGGACTGAGCCTCATTGAGTCTTAGTTTTGTTTGTTTACAAGCATCTCTTTTCCATGCTTTATTGTAAAGTTTTAATCTTTACTTCTACGATCTCTCGCAGTGCGACGGATTGGAAATATGGCGCAAAACAGCTTTTGAGAAAGTACCCCAAAGACATTGTTGTTCACTGTGAGTCCTTTCAATTTACAGCTTTCTGGGAATAGAAACGTGGAAACTGTTTCAGTTACCCTATTTCAATCATGGTGACACTGGTCAAATGGTTAATTCAGGCAGCAAAGTTAATACTCGGATGTTGACATTACATGGGGTTGATGTGATGGGATGTAGATTAGCTGAAGAGGTGGGTTATGAACTGATTTTTGGTTGGCACTTGGGCTCTAAGTTATTTCCATCGTCAGGAGTACTCGGAGGGTGTTAACGAGTTTCTTTCAGGTCATATCGGTTCGTCAAAGCTACCCATCTGTCCAGAAGATCTCATTCGTGGGGCATTCATTAGGTGGAGTGATTGCAAGATATGCGATCGCTAAGCTCTATAAGAGGGGCACTAAAAAGGAAATTTCTCAAGGAAATGGAGAGCGTAAAGATGATGAATTTGAAGAAACATCCCCAGGGAAGATTGCTGGGCTGGAACCTATGAATTTCATAACTTTTGCTACTCCACACCTTGGTTCAAGATGGCATAAACAGGTCCTCTGTTCTATCCCTCTTAAAATCCCTGCATTTCGCATTTTCTTTCACGCGATAGAAACTTAGAAGCCAGACTATTCGGAACCTGTGTTTTCAATTTTGAAGAAGCTTGAAATCCTCGTGTTGGTACAGGTACCAGTATTTTGCGGTTTCTGGTCTCTGGAAAGTCTAGTTGCTCGTCTTTCAGGGTTTCTTGGCAGAACTGGAAAACATCTGTTCTTAGCAGATGGTCGTAATGGAAGACCTCCTCTACTTCTTCAGATGGTTGCGGATTCTGAAGATCTCAAATTTATGTTAGTTTGGCCAAACTTTTATTATCCTCACAACCAAACCTACTTTCTTCAGATGAGAACAAGAGAATAAAATTCGTCCCTTTTCCTTTCTTTCTTTGTTAATCTGTATCTGTTTTGTCACTGTAGATCTGCTTTGGAATCCTTCAAGCGCCGTGTTGCATATGCAAATGTACGTTTTGACTGTATCCTCATTCTTCTTACGTAATTATGGATAATTATTAGTTAGAGATTCCTTAGACACTTCATGAAGAAATGTCTTGAAGAATTAATGGTGATGATGGTGTTAATGAATCAGAAAGTTACCTTATTTACATGATGAACTTAACTCTCTTAAAGATCTTGTTGGTTGGAGCACATCATCACTGCGCCACCGTACTGAGCTTCCAAAGGTAATTGTTTAACTTTGAGGATTGCTTTACTCCTTTTTCTGGAGAATAATAGCATCTTCTAATGCCCCTCTCCATTCACCAGAGACGTCATCTTTCAAAAGATAGCAAGTACCCTCATATTGTTCATTTCGATTCATCAACAGTTGCAAGAACTCGTAATGCTAGAGTTGATGGAGGCAAAACTACTATGGAAGGTTTGGTTTTTAGTTGTCTCTCCTAATGACTAACAACGACTTCTTAATATTAAACTAACGATTTTGAAGCCAATCTTGTGTTAATTACTAGCAGAGGAAATGCTAAGAGGTTTGACAAAAGTTAGTTGGGAAAGGGTTGATGTTTACTTCAAAGAAGGTGCACAACGGTTTGGATCACACAATACCATTCAGGTAAAGTACTTCTTCTTGGACTCTGAGCTTTCTCTTTAAACGGTAATTAAAAGATATAACACACTTCTCTGCTCGTACTCTGTTATCTTGGGTTACAGAGTGCAGACATGACAGTCTCTAATTTTACCCTCCTCTATGTTCAGGTAAATGGTACATGTATGAATTCCGATGGGGCTGACGTTATCCAACACTTGGTCGACAATTTTCTTCTATAGAAGCTCAATTTCTTGTAAAGGTCATTGTAATGTTTCAAATGTAAATTGTACAGATGAAAAAAAACAGAGAAACAAAGAATTGTTGGCAGGTCTTCTTCTGGTTTTTCCTTGTTAAACTGTTCTAGAAGTACTCTAAAATTGCATTTCGTACGTGTGTACGTAACACATTAGCTATTCAACTTATTGCCATCATGGTCCCAATCTGGCATTCAGAAACCATACCATCGAAGAACTTACTTTATATACTATTGCGATATGGTAAACACATACGTGAACGCATATATCACCGACACCCACGTTAAAAAATGGCTCTGTGTAAGTTGGACATACCGCAAATTACAGAGCACGAGTCAAAACGGTTTTGCAGCTTTTCCTCAAGAAACGGCGTGGCTTGTAGATAAAAACCACACTGATTACCGCACTCAGAAGATACAGAACTTTCCTCGTATGGCTTCTCAAGCAAAATATGTAGTCCATGCTCTACATTCTAGATGCCTATCCTCAAATAGTATCCTCCTTGGGAGCAATAGATTCATGCTCTTCTCAATAGACAAAAAGGCAAGCTACTTGGCGTGTCAAATTGAAATTTGCTTACTGATCAAATCCCAAGTACACACTCTCTCAAATCTGAGCCAACTCCAGCTTGAGGAAGACTGTACAAGAAACTATAAATCTTTGTCGCTGTGTTTGTATTGTTTCGCAGTTCAAGTTCACTTTCTTTTCCTCTCCTCCTTTCCTTCTCTGCTCTGCCACCGCTGCTATTTTATAGTACTAGCACAGGCTTTCCTTTTGCATAGACGAGTGAATTTGGTTTTGCGTTGGCTCATGTTACGAGGTCGAGGTCCTTCCCGTTTGTCCTTTAGGTTGGCTACATCTCTACTTTGCCACACACACAGAGGTTCATGTGATCAGAGTTGAAGAGTGAAAAAAAGCTTCCTCTTTTAGCATTTCAGGAGGTGGAATTCAGAGTTTTCAGGATTGTGATTCTACTTCCTTTCTCAGACTACCTGTAAATTCCAGGTCTTCTTTCTGCTCATTCACTCTGCTCTAATGGACAGTGCTGGAATTTGTATCTATTGCAAGAGAAATAGAAATGTTATGATTTCCTTCCTGTTTTTCTTGACATTTGTGAGCCTTGTGGCTGCAGGTAAGTACATCCCAATGTATAAATTCCAAAGGAGTCTTAGAAGAGCAAAGTTAACAATATTTCAGAACTGAACTTTTGGAATTCCAATTTTTGCAGGAAGATCGATGGCCAAGCTGATAGACAGTTCCCAGGTAGGTAACCGCTGTCCCTGAAAGACTATTACTTATTCTATGATAACCGTTTTGATTTCACTTCAAAACCAGTTTGTGGAAGTTCTTCGTCAGACAATTTACTCTTACAGGTGGGAATGAAAGAAGAGAAGTTGGTGTCAGTTAGAGCTCATACAATAGGGTCAGCACCACCAAAGTGTGAGAGAAGGTGTGGCTCTTGTGGACACTGTGAGGCAGTTCAAGTTCCCGTAACAACAGAAGCCCCGGGACAAAGAACTCATTTCTCTGAAGCAATTGCCTCCGTTGCTTACTCCAGAGGGGATGCTATCTCCAATTATAAGCCCATGTGTTGGAAGTGCAAGTGTGGCAACTTGTTATTCAGTCCTTGACGGCTACTGCGGATATGTAGAAAGCAAACTGTATCACTTGCTTCTGTCTTTATTCTTTCCTAATCAAATTCTACATTTTCTTTTGTGCTTGTAAGAAGTTCTATTTCCTATATATTTTTAAGGGTAAGCATGAAAAAGTTTCAGAGACTTGTTCTCAGGCTTGAGGTCTGGCTTACCAGACCTGGAAATATCCTGGAGGCGGTCAAGAATTTTCTTCCAGTAAAACACAAATCCTTCTCTACGCTTTTCTTATGCAATGACTTGAGCAAACAGAGGTAAAAATAGTACGACCACCTGAAACTTGGTGCTTTTCTTTTACATTATTTTCCATCTCGGGGAAGGTTAGGACAGAGGAGGAAGAAGATTAAAGACTGATGATGAGTGATGACATGGATCGTGACTTTAAGAGAAGATAAAGTGTGTCAGACATTTCTGTTCTTGTAGACAGTTCTGTTTTCGTATCTTACAAGATTTATACATCAGAAGCAAAGCTTTCCGCTCACCTCGAACCCATAAATAATATTAACCAACATTTATCCATCCTCCGGGATTAGAGAATACTTCGTTACGACCTTCTTCCGCATCCAACACTACGTTAGTTTTTTTTTTATAATTCAGATGTCTCGGGAAGATTCTAATGATGAAAACGACATTTTTTAGTCATTTATACTTAGAATAATTTCTACTAACATAAGATTAGTTTGTCCATACTTAGAACAATCTCCACTAGCATAAGGTCAGTTTGTAAGAAATAAAATAATGATAAAATAGATTTTTTTATTTTCAAGACTTAAACTCGAGCTTCTAATTAAAGAATGAGAGTGTTAAATCTTCAATCACACCAACCATGTGTAGTTTACGTTAATTTTTTGGTTCTGCATATAATTATTATAAAATAATGTCAGAATAGAATAAGGTTAGAAAACAGAATATTTGAACTCACTTACCCTTTCGTATCCATTTCTTAACATATTGAGTGGATACTTGACTGCAAACTGAACATGAACATGCCCAAATTCTACTTCAGACAAATGATCTTTGTTTGTGGTTTGGGTGAGTTCGTATCGTTGAGTTTTGTCCCGTTTGGTTATACCCACATTTCGTAGGGGACACTGCACATCCTGTGGGGGCAGCGGGAGTCGAACCTGTGACTTTAGAGTTTTGTTGGGTGCATGACTCACGCCTCACACCATTTAGGTAAGGCTCCCGGCCCAAACCAAAACAAAAGGCACCTTTTGGTTTGGGTGAGCCTGCACCGTTGGGTTTTGTCCCGTTTGGTCACACCAAAATCCCGTAAGGGGCACTGCGCATCCCGTGGGGGCAGCGGGAGTCGAACCTGTGACCTTAGAGTTTTGTTGGGTGCATGACTCACGCCTCACACCACTAGGTTACGTAGCTCAATGGTGTGAGGCATGGATGATTTATGAATGATTATGCTTGCTAGTTTTGTGTGGGGGGGATGACTATGATTTGGGATTCTCATCTAAATGTTAGATATTTGATAAACGTGGTTACTTATAGCTTAAATGAATTAACAACAAGCAAGGCAGCCTGTTGTTTAAGTTATTTATTGATACACAGGCCAGTGATCTAAGCAGTGATACATAAATATCTTATTCGTATTGGATTGGATATTGCTAATTCCTGTCATAACACATCATCTAAGTCTTCTTTGCCTTTGAAAAGAAAGTGAAATTAGTTTGCATGCTTTCTTTTTTTTTTTGCAATTTTTTATTTGTCACTCAGCTATTCAATAGACAATTCTTATTAAGCTGATATTGGATTTTAGAATGTTATTTCAATGAGGATATACACCTAATGCCTTTAGAAATGGAACTTTATAATTTATAGGCTATTGTAAAGGAATTGCTTGTGGTTAAGGCTATTTATTTGCCATAAGAAATGGTTATAGTGTCAACCTCATTTGTAACATTGTCATTAGAGGCTTATTGCTTTTATGGGCTTGACAAATATAGGAGTAGATTTTTTATAATTCCAATATGTCTATGCTAATACTTGTATTAAGAATTTGCAAAAAGAAAAAGAGCATGTTATTGATTAATGGCTATCAAACTCTTGTTATAAATTTAAATATAGAATTCGTCTCTAATTATAATAATGTTTTCAAAGTGATTTACTATTATAGACTAGATGCTTGTTTGAGGACATCATGATAGTAATCCAAATAGAAGATTTTTTGGGATAACCTAATTATCCCCTTAGTAATTGTGAATTTTTTTAGTGATATGATTGACAATTTTAGGAGAAAGCTACCTATGTAATTAAAATATTAAAGAATGAAATATCTGTACTAAATAAGGATGCCCAAAGAAGAAGTATATATGGACCAAAAGAAAATGATGTGCAATTGAAAATTATGAAAAGAGACATTGAGATGTTGACTAAAAAGAAAAAAGAGTTAAAGTTAATGTTATTTAATATAATTGTACGGTTTATTTTAGTTGTTGTTTCATTATTCATCTTCTATATGGCTGTAAAATTAAAATTTTAACGTAACTAGTGTGAATGTACTTATGCTTTTTATTATTAAATGGAGATAATACTTTATATGGCATTAAATACACCAACTTCTGTTACTAGCTTACTATCTACTTCTAATCCATAACAAAACTTCAATTACTATATTACTAGATGAACTTGTGAAAAATGGAACAAAAGACATATATACAATCTAGTGGAAACATATATAACACTAAAACTATATAATGCAACGTACTTGTCATTCAAATAATATCAAATCTTTCTTCTTATAAGATATGTCATATATAAATGTGTATCATGTATTTATCAAAAATACAACAATCCTCTAAGTAAAATAACAATTACATCAAATCAATTGTTATAGATTGAACTATATCAATACACTAAATCAAGTGTCTGGTTTTTCAACTTGTTAGCTGCTAGTCCTAATTGTTGCTCTACTCCTACTTACAGCAGCTTGTAATTGTCTGGAGATTATACCCTTAAATTTAAAATCCCTTAATTTAAATGACAATTTAAAAGATCTTGGATCAGATTGTAAATAATTCCTTTTAGTGGTGCTTGTGGAGCTAACAAATTGTGAACCAACTTGTTAATGAACATTTATATAAGTTTAAAATTGATCAACATGTTAATGAATGCACATAAGAGTTTAAAATTAGTACAACTCATAATGATGCTTTATTAACTAGGAAGACATTCATTAATAGCTAACATGAAACATTGAGTTTAGATTAAATGAGTAGCATTGTAATATGTAAGACATAAGAATAATTAGGTTAGCATTATACAGTTACCTGTTGCAATTCTCTAACACAAGACCCTTTAGTTGAACCTCTTTCAATCTACAAAATAACATGCATAACACCAACATTGTTAATTAAATTAAAATTAAAAAAGAAAAAATATTAATCAATTTCATTGGCATTTTGTTTATTAGGTCTTGATACATAACACGTTCTATCATTGTGTCCAACTGAACTATATTTCTTACATTAAAGTTGTTCCTTTTGTGACACCTTAATTGTACTTGGGACTTTCTTTGGTTCATTTTTATCTTTCTTCCTTACCTTTTTTGGCCTTCTTGGCATCACCCTCTTAGTTGGTAAATGTATTTCCTCCAAATCGTTTAATGGTCAAAAGATCACTCCCTTAATAGGGTACAACACTTGATCATGCAGTTTTGAAAAAGGTACTCTTTCATAGCAGTAAGCCAAAAATGCCTCCAGTTTTTGTTTAGAGGGATTAATAGCACTTATGGAATGTTTGCATGGGTAACCATATACGTTCCACACTTTGCAGATACAATGATTGTCCTTTTATAATCATATAATATGCTTTTTATCCCCTTTACTCACTTTATATGCTCCATCATTGTTCCATATAACTCTTCATTACACTGCCTACTTTTAAATTTTTCT
This sequence comes from Erythroxylum havanense, assembly GCA_024752395.1. Taxonomy (NCBI): domain Eukaryota; kingdom Viridiplantae; phylum Streptophyta; class Magnoliopsida; order Malpighiales; family Erythroxylaceae; genus Erythroxylum; species Erythroxylum havanense. The sequence continues at coordinate 4,365,655 of JANTNU010000002.1, forward strand.
AGCTTTTGATTTTCATTGCAAATGCAATATTTGATTTTCATACATATGCATATACCCTCCTTTTAGGATGTCTCCTCTTCACCATTTTCCTTATACTTTTTAACAAACTGATCACTAGTTTGTCTTTTGTTAGAAAGATCCACCTGTTGAAAGTCTTTCTCATGTTATTGTCAATGATTGGTATAACCTAGCCAAACTCTCTTGTGAATACTCAAGAAAGCATAAACACGCCTAGGTTTCATTATGTCCAATTTCTTCAAGTCTTTGATCTATGCTGAACATGCACATGACCAAAATTATCTCCTGAAGTCTTTATCATTCCATTTTGTATGATAATTATGGTAAATGTGTTTGACACACATTCTATGACATGCATTTGGAAGCATCTCCTCAACAACTCTTATTAATCCTTGGATACATAAGTCGTAAAATAAATGTCAAACAACGAATTATAATAACATATCATACAAATAACGCATGTAAAAAAACTAATTATCTTTTGCTTATTAGAAATTATTATGACTCTATCTCCAATTTCCAACCCTAAATCAAAAAATAGGACCAACAAAAACCAACTCTATGAATTATATTTTCAAATTCATTAATTGCTAATGATACAAGGTATATACAGCCATTTCCATCCCTTATAATAACATTGATTAGTTGCCCTTGAAATTAAGTCTTCAAAAAGCAATCAATTCCTAAGTATGGGCCTCAAATGCCTCAATCCTTCTTTTATAGCTCCGAAAAAATGTATAACGTCTTGAACTACAACAATGATAATTGTAGCTCCACTGTTGATATGAAATTGCTATGTTTTAACTTTTAGATATAACCTTGCAGCTTTGAATATTCATAGGTATAGTCTAATGTTTGCTCTTTCTTAAATTCCTCTTAACAACCCTGCACATAGTAGAATTCACAAATATTTTAATTTTTCTCAACATTCTTCAACCATCTTCATAGTGGTAATGCTAGACTTCTCTAGAATTCTTTCCAGGAAGTGTCTAGCCAGAAACTTTGTTGATAACATCTTAGCTTGTTTGTATGGAACATGTATGCTCAGAATAATATCTTTTATTTTGAAATATCTATCAATATTATCATAGGTTGCATACAATTCCCACTTGCATCCTTTAATGCGTCCAACTCTAATTCACTTAGACTCACTTTTCTTCCACTGAACATTAAACCCTATTATTATTAAATAATTAACATCTTTTAAACTCATTAGCATTAACAAACTCCATATAAGTGTCTAATTTAATGAACTACCACTTGCTTCATGTCTAGCACTTATGCTGGGTCTTGTAATTGGCTTTTTAGGCTCCTATCCACTGAGGTAATCATCACTATGAATGAAACTTTCATAATTACTAGAATTAACCTCCATTAGTTGGTGTCCATCTAAAGTTGAAACATCAATTATATTGTGTACACCTTTGCTCATTGACACCTTCAGTTTCATCATCAACTTTAACTCCATTAAGACCTTCAACTTCATCATCACCTTTAGCTTCATTATTATAAGTGCTCATATCCCCCATGATTACTATTTGCTTCTTCATTAATATCTACATCAACTTTTGCATGTACAACATGCTCATCGTTACCTGATATAATCAAAACTTCTGGAGCCATAATCAAATTGTCAAGTTTGTGTGTGAGATACACCTCAATTGTCTCGTCTATTTTTAAAAGGTTAACTAATCTAATGCAACTTTCTTTACATTCAATAAGCCTTAAAGAATCGTTAAATCTAAAACCTGAAACTCTAGAATATGTCTGGTTAACATGTAAGTATCCAAGATCCACTTTATCAAAATAATTTTCCAATCCAAACTCATAACTCAGCTTAGGATCTTTATTAAAGTATCTACCATAATTTAACTTTAAAGTTCCTTATTACGTCATTATAACCCTACGATATATCATGTAAATAATCCTGTAAAAGATAAGTAAATAAACATTTATAAACAATCATGTACAAACCCTTGTACAAGTTATTTCACATGTATTTTTGATTAATATGTACGCTTAAACTAATTTGCTAAGTGAACAACAAGAAAAGATTGTACAATAAAACATTGAATAACATTACTTAGTCAACTTTAGATTATGCTAGTAGTTCGTATTTGGTTGTCTTTTAGTTTAAATTATTGTTGAAACTATCCTAAAAATAATCACAAAGGATTTTTGGACTCTTATAATGTACATCCAATAGCAATCAAAAGAAATTTAGCACCTGTTCGGTTGAGCTTTTGAAAGGTAGAAAAGTACTTTTTTCTATCGCAAAAATTATTTTGAAGAAAAATGAGTGTTTGGACATAAAATTCAAAAGCGTTTTTAAAGTAGAAATGGCTTTTTTAAAAGTTAAAATACAACTTTTTAAGAAGCTCAAATTTGGAACTTTTCAAAAAAGTTCCTTATTTTAGTATTTTCGAGTAGACTTTACTTTTATTATTTCTTACGTTTACGTTTATAACATTGGACATTTAAAAACCTCTCTTCCAACCCAATCCAAAATTCCTCTCTTTTCTCTGCCTCTGCTCTGCAATCTGGTCAATTGTTTTTATGGTTATAGTTTTCTTTAATCTCGATTTCCTCCTTTATGTTGCAATTTATGTTCTCCTTCTTTTTCTCTCTGAAAGCCTAAATAAATCAAACTCTTCTCTTCATTATCTATTCTCTCTCTTCAACTGCGATTTTCTCTTTATCTGAACATTTCCCCTGTATCATATGGTTTGATGTTGATTTTCTAGATCTTTTATTTATTTTTCTACTGATTTAAGGAAAAAAAACATTCTTTGTGTAATTTCTTTTCAATCTTCATTACTGTACAAATCCCAACTTCTAAACGTCATTTTTTATCGTTTGAAAATCAGAACTTCAAATTGAATCGGTGTTTTGTTTCAAATTGACGTAAATTATTGCTTTGTTTCACCCACCCAAGAGGAGCTCATCTGACGTTCTCTAAGAGAAGGATTGATCTGTTAAAGCAAGCTAAGGAGATCTCTGCTTCTTTTCGAAGGTTTGTTTATGATAGTCATTGAACGAAATATCGTTATGTCCTTTTTAATGTTTACTATTTAGCAATTTATTTTCTTTTTTATTGATTTTTCTCATGTTATCTTAAGTCTTTGTGATGCTTTGTGATCTGGGTTCTTGTTTGATTAACGTGTTGTATTCCTAGATTTACGGGTTTGCTTTACTTACCAAGCAAACAACAGCAAACCCAAATTGTCTTTTTTCTTGTGATTCAGTATTCGATACTATTATTGCTGGGTTTTTGTTTGTTTCACTAAGGGTACTACTTGTATTA
>JANTNU010000002.1:4397639-4409498 GCA_024752395.1 Erythroxylum havanense
GTTGGAAGCGGAGAAGAGAAGACGATAACAGAGATGTCAGCCTCTGCCATATTTGGCTCTCCGATCGTGGTGGTTCCAAAACCATCCTTAACTCTGGCGAGACCAACTTCAATGGGAACTTGCCATGGTGATGTTGGGTTGTTGATAGAGTGCTCTTCCAGGCCGCAGAAGAAGGCGACGAAACATCACATGAAGACTAGGCCGAAAAAGACTCAGCCTTGGGACATTAGGCGCAAACCTACTGTGTATCCTCCGCTGCCTAAACTGCCTCCCGAATGGTCTCTGGTTTCATCGGCCGATGACGTCGATGCCCCTAATGCGTCGGAGTCGCCGTCGTCTCCTGCTCGACAAGCTCCAGTCACAAGTTAGTCTGGCTAGTTCTACTTTTAGCGAAGTTTGTAGTGCTTAGTCCTGGGTCATTGGGCATTTGGGTCGTGATGTTTACTCTACTTCTTGCAAAAACTGAATCATGTTCGAGTAAAGTACTTGTGGTGGAATGAGCTTACCATCTGTTTGATACAAGTCCTATGGTGAAAGTTAACACTTCATCTTGTCGTGCAAATCTATTATTATACTTGTGATAAATCCAGGAATTCTATATAAACAATCCTAATCATTATTTTTCTTACGTGTCAACTGAATTTTTAGAAATAAAGCGACGTGTTATTGAGAGACCTCAATTGTCAACAAAATTTCTACAGACATAAAATGAGTTTTTTTTAGACTTGGAAGGTATAACAAGGGAAAGCTAAATCAACTTGCACAGAAAAGAAACATCTTCAAATGGCAGAGAATGTACAATGGCAGAGAGCTCCATATACTCAAATACCTAAAATGGTTTTATTCTACTGCTGCTCAATACAAGGTTAGGAAGATAGAACCAACAAGAAATATCTGAACAGACCATATAAGATTGTGTATATGACCCAAATTCATGTGGTTGATCTAAATGACACCTTGGAAGAAGACCAAATGTACGAGGCATTATTGGATACTCCTGAAGCATCGGTGCTTCCACTTCTTAATGCAGAATCCACAGGTCGATGTGACCAACAATGCTCCAGAAGAACCAAGTGATTTCCAACGTGTTCAGGATCTTTGAAAGTGTCAGATTTTTCATTAGGAGACCTGTATCCAGCAATTAAGCAATTACAGAAGCCGAGCTGCGGGTGAGGTCCCTGCATTTCGCATGTACCTACCTCCAGCTGCTAGTAGGAACTACACTACTATACATTGTGACCAAGGGGTGAATGAGCCACCATATACTACCGCGAAGATGTTGATATGGTGCTCTTATTTATTCACGTCAGGCATTCTTTCACTCTTTAGGACTTTTTCTTGTATCGACAGTGTACAAGGCTCAAGAAAAAGTCTGTAAAGATATGCTCATACTCTGGCATTTTCCCATAACCTGCAGCAGTAAAACTACACAAGTTAAAGGAAGCAATCATCAGGCGCCTGTAAAAAATGATACAACATAAACCTACGAGGTTTTGAAATGGGGAAAAGTGTGTCTCAGAGGAATTACAACTTGAAAGCAATTCGAAAATTTAAAGGCAAATAATTGAAATACAAGATCACAATTTTACATGCCTGGAAAGTAGTTAATATCAATGACATAATATTGATCTCCTTTCCCATGCTCACGTATGATATCTAAGTTGAACAACCGGAGGCCCTACATAGAACCAAAGACAATAAGAAAAGTAAACACTAGCTATTGCATTTTGCCATATATATATACAAGCTGTTGAAAAATCAGCAGTGAACATGAAGAAAACTACCAGCCGGCAACGGAGTTCCTTTGCCAGTTTCTCAAGTAAGGGTCTTGGAGGAAGCTCTGTATCAAAAGAAACGTTAGAAAATATTCATCTGTCATAGACGTGCCTTAATATTAGCTATCGCTGCAGAGCTTATCTAACCATTTCTGTTACCTAAGATATGCGTTGAAAAGGTGGAAATAAGCTTATAAAGATGCAACTCAATGGCCAAAGACTCTGATCAGGCAACTAACCAGCAATGTGAGGATCCAGATCAGCATCATCTGCAGAAGCTGAAGCACACGAAACCCTTGGAAAATGTAAAACACCAGCATTATTGGTAAGCTCCCGCTTACAGACGTCAGGCAAAGAGAAGCGTCTGACCACCTTTATTGCCTCCCCAACAACATAAACCTTGAACATAACGCCTCCTACAACACATATAACAGCACTTCTGGAATTATAACACATTTGTGGTACACATGAAACTTGGTGCAAATTCATTACTACATACCATGGTTAACAAACTCCTGTAGGACAAGTGGAGGTTCAAGTTTTCGAAGAGAGCGTTGATCAAAGGCAAGAGATAACTCGTGTGATTTGGTACTCCCATCAGCAACTAGTGGCTTTGCAACTGAAACAAATGGGGGCAATTAGTATAGGTGAAATGTGCTATGACCAATTGCGTAGATACAAAACCCCTAAAATATTTCCACATTCAAAAAAGTTTCTAGAAACTGATGAACTATATATTCCTACACATACAGGAAGATGCAGTTTGAGACCAAAAAATACCAAGAGGTAGCGCAAGCCCAGCTTTCGTGACTGTATCAGGGATTGATGATGCATCCTTCTTAATAACTAATTGGCGGGGAATATCTACTTTTCCTACAGCATAATAACAAATCAGGTAAATACAACTTTATTTACCTTCAAAGCAAAAAGGGAACAATGTACGAATGATTTGATGCTTGGATGAAGAAACTGTAACTATTGTCATCTGGGCATAAAATTATTCCTCATTTTATCATCACAGAATAATATATACCACAAGAATCAGACAAGCTAATCTCAGCAACACACTGAAGCATGGACTGGCGATTGTGCAAATGCTGTATGGCATCTGGCGGATCAAGAACGGTGACTTCTGGATGTATCCTCCTATAGTCCTAGAATAAATAATAAGCAAATAAAATGAAATTATCATAGACATGAAGAATTTTCATCCCAAACCAGTGAAATGAAAAAAAAAATTCTGTTGGATATCTGCAAGTTAGTTACTGGGAATTATATAGTATCAACATAATCTGCTACATAAATACAGAATGTACAGGAAGAGTCATGAATAGCTCCTCTTCTAGGATATATAGACACTCATCTTAGGCTTGATAAGTGAATAAACATTCAATTACCAAAATTTACCTTTTTAACATTAAACAATGAAATTCCAATTTAGTCCATATTGCATTACAACAACATCCCAGCACCACCAGCTAGAAGAAGAAACAGTGCAAATTTTCAAAACAATTTACAATATAAAAGGGATAATATTTTAGTTATCATTAATGCACATGTCAACAGTCTAATGGCTAAAATTGAGATGGTATAGGTAACTTAGCTGCAGTGGTCACTGTTTACAGACAGCCACTCTCAAATAACCTCAATAGTTTACAAAACAAATGATCCATGACAGTGTAATTATTTTCTAAAATCATATTTTCCTAATAAAGACTAGCATTCACAATGTCACTTTGGGATTCCACCTCCAAGAGAGCTCTTGTCAGTGAGCATGAAACTTGAAGAGGAAATGAGATGCAAGGATCACAGCTAACAACACTAGAATAAAATACTCTCCAGATAAAATCTCTGGAAAAGCAGACAAGCATTTCTCGAAACAGTATTATGAGCCATGACCACAAGGATTATATCCAAGTGCTTCCAACTGGAAGGAATCAACAAATGAAGAAATAGATGAGGTCAAAAATTTTTGCAACTACAATCATAGCAACTCTGTCTTGTGAATTCAACAGGGACAATTCGATGATAATAGTTCAAAAACCTGATCATACTGGTAAAGCAATAAACAGGTTTAAGAAATTCTGGATAGTAAGAGTGAAGTGAATTTCATGTTTGGAATTTTAAACTGGTTGGTAAAGGTAGCCTACTAGTCAATCTATATTCAACCGACATAAAGGGTCAACATAGTAAAACAAAATGTTTTTCTGCAAACAATGTTCAGGAAACCTGAAGGAATCAGCTAGATGGCCATGAAGTAGAATAATCGCCACTCTCTAGCCTCGATCTCAACTATCAAGTCATGATTCATGATGGGGGGGAAAGAGCAAGGAATTCTGCAAGTTGTGTCAAACATAAATAAGATTCAAGCATTCAAACGGCGGTTATATTTGATCCTGTATCTTTGTGGAAGACACCATAGGAGCATGCAAGCAATCAAGCAAATACAACATTATGGATGTTCATCAGAAATTTACATAGCAAAAATTACCTCAAGAATCTGCCGCCACTCACATCCAATTAGCTGTATTGGAGAAGAGAAAAAGAGAAATTAAAAACGTGTAAAATTTCCTAGCATAGACGCAAAGGGCGTAGTTAATCATGCATGTGTAATAATTGATCCATAAGCTTCCTCTTTCCAGCACAAGCACATGAAAAATAATAGGAATATCGTAATCAAATGATAACCAACTTATTCATAGAGGAAGTTGAATACAAAAGGAAATTCTAACCTTATGCAATACAATGTCAAAAGGGCCTTGAGCTGAAAGTGGCCTGTTTAGATCAATGGCTACAAATAATATCCCTTTGTTCCTGCAGCACAGCAAACAATTAGGAACAACTGCAACCCCTTACAAATGAATTACGGAGGCATAGATTATATTACCAAAAGAGTCAGTCAGTTTGATCAACCTAACTATTAAACTAATCAAAGCAACAAAGAGTAATGAAATAGGAAAGAAGCCAATACATATGTTGGGGCTTACTGTTAAATCATACAGTCGAGTATGGCCAGTGGGTACAGGAACACTATGAAATGGAGTATACCCAGTTAAGTGAAATAGTTACTACCAAACTCCCAAATTATTTATAGACGAAAAAACAACCATTGCATGGTCCCTAAATCCAGGGGCAGAGGTAACAAAGCAATCCAATCAACATCGTTTGAGCGAACAAGTCCCTTTACACGTCGGGTGGTAAGATGTCTATAGAGAATAAGTAACCATAGTTTCAATTAAGATTCAATCAGATGTATTTTTATATATATATATAAAGATCACTTTCTGGATAACTAAACGAAAGCGACCTCTAAAAGGCCAAAGAATATTCGTGTCCTCTACATTAAAGAGAAGAACGCACAAGACATGGATTAAAACGACGTAGAAAGAAGCGTATTGTCCTAAATCATACTTGCCAAAGAAAATTACAATCAAAACAACCCAAAAAAAAAAGCCTGAGAAACCAGGAATGTCCGGAGAGGATTACAGTAGAGAGAGATATTAATACCTAGCCAAACCTTCAAGCTTGGGCTGCAAGAAGCTTTTAATCTTCTTGGAGGTAAGAGCGTAACCGACGACAACAAGATTCCTCTGGAGAGGATACCCTACGGCGATCGACGACGCAACCACCTCATCCTCCACCGATACGTCATCGTCTCGGTCAAAATCTCCCAGCAGAGTTTCATCGTGCAGCTTCATGTCCACAAATCAAACCCTCAAAATCAGAAGAAGAGAAGAAGAAGAAGAAATTGAGAGTTAAAGAGGGAGAAGAACGGAGAATGCGAATAGTAGTGGTGTGGAAGACCGGGTCGAGAGGGGAAGATATTTAAGGCGTAAATACACATAACAAACACGTATATATATAGAGAGAGAGAGAGAGAGTGATCGGAGAAAATGTGTGCTTGGTGTTTTTTTGTGTGTGTAATTTTCTCAGATGGTGAAGTATAGAGACTAGAGAGAGAGAGTGAGGCCGGACGAGGCCAAGTTGAGCGCGTACTTATACGCGTTGTCTCACGTGGACGGCTGTAGCTAAATAATTATACTCCCAAGAGTATGTACAAATAACTACTTACTCTCGGTTTGCCAGGTGGCATTGGATTACACAGCCATGTCATTCAATCGCAAGACGATTAATACTTATTGACGAATATGGTGCGGAATTGAGGCGCATTCTAAAAATTAGGAAAATAGTTCGGCCCGTGGTAAGAGTTGAGATTGTGCTGAGCATGGGGTGGCCCGATCTTGCATGTAATTAAACCAAAACGACATTGTTTTATAATTTTTTTTTAAAAAAAGGTGAGAATGGGCCGGGCTAGCTCACGGGCTATTCATCCCTATGATCCTCCTAACCCGATTTAGCTTAACTTATTGACATTTTTATTAAAAATTGATATAAAAATACTCTTTATTTAATTATAATATTTTTTATTCCTTACTCTTTTTTTTTCTTATACCAAGTAACAAAATATCCAATATTTTGGTAGGATTAATTAATTGATTTAAATAAATTAAATTTTAAAACTAAAAAATTTAAAAATTGTGAAAAAATCTAATTAATTTCAAAATTGTTAGTCTAACTTAAATTTGAATTAAACTCAAATTTTAATTTAATTTGAACTTTGGTATTTTTATGAAAAGTTGAAATCTAGCCCTAATCATTATCATACAAAGAAATTTAAGTATAGTAAAAAATAAAATCTTGTTAATTGAATAATCATTAAGTGTTATTTAACTATGTGTTTATCAAAACTGGCATGTAAAAAATTACAAAATTTATTAAAAATAATTAAAAACAAATAACATTCAAAAGTGCCTTTTAATTAATGAAAAAAAAAAGATATGGAAAGATTGTGTCAATTACTTTTGTATTGCAGTCCCTATCTTAGTCTGGATTGGATTAAACGTCGACTCCTTAAAATATTAAAGTCCTTAGTGCTACCTTAGAATAAAGGTGTTAAAGAAATGCATGCAATGTTTTCGTCTAATCTAATCATGGCTAGTGTTAGCCACGGATGACGAGTCTTGTGCATCCAAACAGCAATTATTAAGTAAAATTAGAAAATCGTGTAATTATTAATTATGTCATGAACTGATGATGTCAGTAACAATAAACAAAACATGGTCGTGATCAAGCCAACATAGGAGCAGGCGGATTAGGTTGGGCGTTGATCGCAGACACAGACAAAACAACGTTAGAGACCACATCAGGTTGCGACATTTTAAACTCCGAGCAATGAAAGCGTCTCGACACTAATCTTGTATTTTATCATCCCGACAATTAGGGACTTCACAAGTTTCGGTTCATTTGATAAAATAGGGTAGTTAGTGCAAGCAAGTGGAAATATTTCAAATTGAGGGCAGACTCGGAAACAAGCCTGTCCAGAAAAACACTCGACGAATTCCACTCAATGGATAAGCTTCCTCCGCCTGTGATCCTGTTGGGTTAGAGTTGATGAGTACGACCAACAAATGTCACTCACAAACGTGGCAGACACATGGGACCGTTAGATTGAGACAGTATTCCAACTTTTGTGCAATGAAGAAGGCACCCAATGAGAGGAACAGCCACGATTTGACCTTCACACGGCTTTGGCTCAAGCCACACACCCAAACGAAGCGAAGGGAATAAAGTCACGAGGCGAGCCTAAACACAAACGGTTGATATACATGAAAAAGTCGAGTCAGTACATACTACATTTTTTCTAGATGTTTTAAAATGATCTTAATTATAAAAAAATATTTTAAAGTTATTTATTTTTAGACTAATTTTTATTTAAAAAAGGTGGATTTTTTACAGAAAGTAAAATTTTGACTCTAAATTTTAAACGACTGCATATATGAGGGTAATTCGAACTTGCGACTTCACTTAAATAAGAAGAATTCCTAACCAATTCACCTATTTTTGAAAATTACATTTCTTTTTTGTGATATATGGAATCGGACAAGAACACCGGAGCAAAGCAACCCTTTACTGAGTCGAATCAGTCGATATATATCTTTAGCCGAAGTTTTCTTCTTCTTCTTTTTTTTTTTGCATAAAGGGAAAAGAAAACACCGAAGTTAAATGAGTCGGAGAAAACTGATCCCTGATATATCCTCTATGAGGAGTTTGTGACACCCTAAAGATGGTACATCAAAATAAGTGACTCTAATATCGTCCTGACCTGCTGGGTCGGCGAGCCAGTTCGCACATCTGTTGCTCTTTCGGAAGATATGGCGATGAACAACAGACCAGTTCCGGTTGAGGAACTCCCGTATACCCATGACGAGAAGGATGCTCGACTGAGATCGGGAGGTCACAGAGGACAGGAGTTGGTGCACCTCTATCGAGTCCACTTCCAGCTCAATCCTAATGAAGCCCAATCTCCAAGCTAAGGAGAGACCTGTGTAGACTGCCCAAAGTTTCGCTAGCTGCACTGAGCACCAACCAATGAGCTGGGAGAATCCACCTCGCCAACTGTCATCACAGTCACGTATAAGACCGCCAGCTGAAGCCGTGAGATGAGTAGGATTACAGGCCCCATCCGTGTTGAGCTTGACCCAGCCAGCCTGCGGACGACTCCAACTGACCCGTTGAACCCGACGTGGGCGAGAGCCAATGGGGCTCAGTCTATGCCGGTCTTCGGCCTGCTGAACTTGATCTACAAAAGTCAAGATAAGAAATAAGGGTGAGGCGGGACGAATAAAAGTATAATCAAAAATAGATTTGTTCCTCCAGGTCCAAAGGAACCAGCAGGTTAACCCAAAAAGCAGTGCCCACTCCTGGCCGTGCACGCGCCGACACTGGAGAAGGTTGGTATGCAACCAGTCACAAGTGAGGAGAGTAAAAGCAGATGATGTAACGATGTCCGACGAAAAAATGGCCTACATTCGGCGAGCGAGCGAACGGTCTCGAACAATATGAAGAGAAGATTCTTCGTAGAAGCAATAGGGACAGGTACTGTCGGTGGTAAGATGACGACGCATCCGTTGTTGATTACTAAGTAAGCGATCTTTCGCCAGTAACCATAAAAAGGATGACACACTGAATTATGTGGTTCGATTAATCCAGCCTACTTTCACAAGAATGAACAACTTCTCTTATATTGCTTCCTTTTTTTGTACAAGATGTAGAGTTTTATAATATACAAACAAGGTTTTAATTTAGGAAAGAAACTTATCTACAGAAGGATATAATTAGGAGAGATTGCCCCCAATTTAGGAAAATCAAAATAGAAGGAAATCCCTCAATCTTGGGATTTCCACACTCCGCCTCAAGTTAGATCATAAATGTTGATCATATCCAACTTGCCAATGAAATCATCAAAATTTTGCCTTGACAACCCTTTAGTGGACATATCGGCTGTTTGCTCCATTGTAGGAATATATATCATGTAGATTATCTCTTCTTCAACTTTCTCTTTGATATAAGTGTCGGTCCACTTCTACATGCTTGGTTCTGTCGTGTTGAACTGGATTGAGGGAAATACTGATTGCTACTTTGTTATCACAATAGAGTCTCATAGGTGATTCTAATGTGATATGTAGTTCTTGCAAGAGTTTCTTTAGCCATAACCCTCACATATACCGTGTTCCATGGCTCTAAACTCAGCTTTAGAACTTCTTCAAGCCACTACGTTTTGATTCTTGCTTCTCCACATAATTAGATATCCCCATACAAAGGTGCAATATCTAGAAGTTGATCTTCTATCATCAGTAAAGCCAGCCCAATTTATATCTGTAAACATTTTTATTCCCCTTCCATCATATTTCTTAAAGAATAGGCCTCTACCAAGAGTCCCTTTAAGGTATATGAGAATCTTATACACTCTTTCAAGGTGAGCCTCCTTCGGTGAATGCATATGTTGACTCGCCACGCTTATTACAAAGGCGATGTCTGGTCTATTATGAGAGAAATATATTAATCTACCCACTAATCTTTGGTATCTTTCTTTGTCAACTGATTTCCCTGTATCAATCGTTCCCTTATTTCTATAAGAGTATCACTCTGCTTGCAACCCAGCATCCCAGTTTCATTTAGTAGATCAATCACATATTTTCACTGTGAGACACTGATTCCTTTTTTTTTTTGATCTGACAACCTCCATGCCTAACAAATATCTCATCTGGCCAAGGTCTTTTACTTCAAATTCAGCGGCCAGGACTTTCTTTAACCTTGCCATTTCGAATTCATCATCCCTTATTAGTACAATGTCGGCCACATACACAATTAAGATGGTTTTCTTTCCTTCTTTGGATTGTTTAAAGAACATGGTCTGATCCGAATGGCCTTGTTGATATCCTTGACCCTTTATCACTTTAGCAAATCTGTCAAACTATGCTTTTGGAGGCTGTTTCAACCCATATAATGATTTCTTTAGCTTACAAACTTTTCCTTCCTGCCCCTGTTTGTAAAACGCTGGTGGTAAGGTTATAAAGACTTCTTCCTCTAACTCACCATTTAAAAAGGCATTTTTTTAATGTCAAATTGTTGTAGTGACCAATCTAAGTTGGCTGCCAAAGAGAGTAAGGCTCGTATTATATTTAGCTTTGCCACATATGCAAAGGTCTCCGCGTAGTCAATTCTATAGGTCTGAGTAAACCCTTTTACAATAAGTCGTACCTTATACCGTTCTACCATACCATCTATCTTATAATTTACTGTGAATACCCATTTACATCCTACTGATCTTTTTCCTCTCGGTACCTCCACCACGTCCTATGTCTCATTCTTTTCAAGAGCTCTCATTTCCTCGAATAATGCTCCCTTCCACTCAGGTTTTGAATAGCCTCATGAATATCTTTTGAGATTATGATCCTATCAAGGTTAGAGGTAAAAGCATGATATTTGGTAGATAAGATAATATAGGACACAAATTTTGATATAGGATGAAGAGTACAAGAACGTGGTTGTTTTCTCATAGCAATAGGAAGATTTAGGTCATCATAATTTATTACTTGGTCATGGTGGGTTGGATTTGTCAATGGGTCCAACTCCTTTGGTGCTTCGAGTGTGAGGTTCTCTTGAGATTGTGGCTTTCATCTCCTTGAGTAAACCAACACTTCTTTTTGTTTCTTTTCATCTTCCCCCAAAGGTGAGAGGGTCATAACATTGGCAGCCTTTTTTAGTAGGGGAATAACCAAGGAAGACAAATTTAATAGCTCTTGAATCTAATTTGGTGCGATTATGAGGGTGGACATGAACAAAGGCAGTGCACCCAAACAATCTTAATGGCAAGTCAGAAATGAGTCTTAAGGTGGGAAAGGATTCTTGGAACTTTTGAACCGGTTTGATAAAGGGTAGGATACGGCTAGGCATCCGATTGATTAGATAGGTGGCTATCAGGATAGCGTCCCCAAAAAAATTGTAGGTAAGAGGGTAGTGAAGAGGCTCGGGCAACTTCAAGGATGTATCGGTCTTTCCTTTCAGCAATCCCATCTTGTTGGGGTGTATCTACACAAGAGCTTTGGTGGATTATGCCATGCTCTTGAAGCTTTGTGCCCAACACTTCATTAAAGTATTTAATACAATTATCAGTATGAAGGATTTGGATATTGGTTTGAAATTGGGTATGGATCATGGAATGGAAATTTATAAAGACTGAACAAACGTTAACTTGATCAAGTAAGAGCTATACCCAACAAAGCCATGTATGGTCATCAATAAAGGTGACAAACCACTTCGCGTGTGTTCTATTTAAGTTCAGGATGGTCCTTATAGATCGCTATGAATCATGGTGAATGGTTTGGAGGGTTTGTATATTGATCTAGGAAATTGTGCCTTTTAATGTTTTGCAAATTCACAAAATTCACACTGAAAATCAATGAACTGTTTATTCAAGAAAAGGGGATGGAAAAAAACGTTTCATATAATGAAAATTGGGATGACCCATCCTAGAATGCCATAATAAAAGTTCACTATCTTTAGAAAGAAATGCAAAACCATAACCAGTCTTAACATGATATTGAGTAGTGTGACGTCAGTTACTTACAATCCCCTCGTCAAAGTATTAGAGTCTGTTAGACCCCGATCTTTTAGTAAAATTTAGAAATATTAAATGTATGAAATGAGTGTTTTTGTATATGTATTGTGTTATAGATGTTAT
>JANTNU010000002.1:4464789-4482481 GCA_024752395.1 Erythroxylum havanense
GTGTTCCTTAAGACGTCTCCTTGGAAAGGAGTGATGAGATTTGGCAAGCAGGGTAAGTTGAGTCCGAGGTATGTGGGCCCAACAATATATATATATATATATATATATGCAATGCCTTTTATATACCCAGTAAGCCAACAGAGAACAAAGAGAACATGATATATATATATATGCAATGCCTTTTATATACCCAGTAAGCTATATATATGCAATGCCTTTTATATACCCAGTAAGCCAACAGAGAACATGATATATATATATATATATATGTGTGTGTGTGTGTGTGCCTTTTATATACCCAGTAAGCCAACAGAGAACATGATATATATATATCATGTTCTTTGTTAGCTTTCTTTCTTGTTATTGTGATCTGTTTTCTTCAATGTCTTTTATATGCCCAGTATGGAGTCGTGTCCTATCATTTGTATTGGCCTGTGCTTCAAGCAAATACGTATTCTGTTTTTGCAAAGTTTACCCATCATGTTTGAAGCTAAGCTTCTTTGTATCAGTGCTACACTTAGGCAATTCCAAGACTTCAAGTTAAAAAGAAAATGAGGGGCATCTAATTCTTAAGCGTCTCCCCAGGTACGCAGCATCACAAGCAACAGCAGGACCTTTATATATATATATCTATATATATATATATATAATACGTACTTCAACTATAGAAGTTTATATAAAAGAAGTTATCACAGTTTTTAGTAATATCTTGACTAACGATGTTCCATTCAGACTAACACCCCTCTCCCTGGTCTCTATACACGCAAAGAGCACCTTACCATAACCATAAAACACAACACTTTTCTTCTATTACACAAATAACTACCATCACATATTGATTGGAAAATTGACTCCTTATAACAAGCGGGGCAATCTATAACAAATTCAAGAGCAGAGGGAAAACATGCTAGTAAGGACAATTACCTTTCTTCTCCTACGATCAACAGACTCAAGAGCAGAATGTAGTTTAGAAACCTGGGTTGCAGCTCCTGCTTCCTCCATGGCTAATGTTCAAGCAATATCCTGATAAAAAATAGAAGCAGTAGTACAAAGAAAAATCAGACATGCTTGTTTTGTGGGTTTGAAAAATTTTTCTCAATACCCAGAACAAGAAATGAAATGAAGGAGGAACGACATTGATGGAGATTGAAGAAAGAAAGTACATAAGAAAATAGATTTAGAATCGAAAACCTTAACCCGGTAGAAAAGAAACCCAGTAGAAATAAGCTATATCGACAAAAACAAAATTGAAGAAGAAAGAAAGGAAGAACATTACTAGTGCTATTCTTAGCTTCGGGTGTGTCCATGGTGGGCTACAGGGATAGTTTGTGGGGAGATTTGCCAAGGTAGACGATTATGGGTTAAGAGATGTTACAAAGGGAGTGACTTCGGAGGAGTACATTATGGCACCAATGCGCGCCAAATTAACAAGGTAATGACTCCCATTCCTCTCGATTACGAGAGGAATGGAGCATTACCTTAAACTTAGGAATGAAAATATAACCTATTCAACGATAGTATCCTACCAAACAATACATTTCATTCCATACCCATACCTATTTTTTCAAACCCACTACACAAGCACAACCTAAGTTGACCGGACTAAACTTCTTTGACTAGCTCAGGAGCTTAAGAATAGTTCTCAAGTCCGAGAAGTTTGGTTAAGTCTTGGAAGAACCACTTCCCAATCCCTCTGTTGCTAATTCCTCTGATGATGATTTGAGGGCATATAGGAAGCTTCTCGATGATAGTGAGATAGCTAATTGTATTATGCTAGCAACTATGTCACCAAAGTTGCAAAATCAGCACGAGGCTATGGATGCTCATACCATAGTCTATCATCTTAGGGAGCTCTTTGATGAGCAAACAAGGTTCGAGACTTTGTGATTGCTCTTCCGTTCCAGGATGGTTTAGGGGATATCTCTAATGCAATACGCACTAAAGATGAATGGCTACATCAAGCGGTTGGCCTCCTTGAGTTTTGTTTTGGATCATGAATTAAGTATTGACTTAATTATGATGGACTTAACTAATAGTTACTCACAATTTGTGCTTAATTATCAGATAAACAATATATCCAGCATAATTCCTGAGCTGGTCAACATGCTCAAGTTAGTTGAGTCCTCTATCCACAAGGACAAGGTCTTGATGCTGGTGGGCCTTTCTGGTTCAAAGAAAAAGAACAAAAGAAAAAGAAGTCTGCAGGGCCTAAGGGAGGTGTTAAGAAAGCAAAGAAGATTGCCTAAAAGGGAATTTGCTTCCATTGTGGCAAGGATGACCATCGGAAGAGAAACTGTAAGGCATATCTAGAGTCTTTGAAATAGAAGAAGGCATCTGATGACTTTTAGACATAATACATATTGATGTATGTGGTATGATGTCCATAAATGCCAAAAGTGGTTTTGTATACTTTCTTACGTTTATCGATGATCATTCTCGATATAGGTATGTGTATCTTAAAAGATACAAGTCTAATGTCTTTGAAAGGTTCAAAGAATTCAGAAATGAAGTTGAGAAACAACTTGGGAGAAGTATTAAATCACTTTGATCAGATGGAGGTGGTGAATACTTAAGCCAAGAGTTTTTGGATTATCTCAGAGATAATGGAATATTATCCCAGTGGACTACACCTTACACGCCACAACACAATGGTGTGGCTGAGAAGAGAAACCGAACCTTGTTAGACATGGGGCGGTCTATGATGGGTTTAACAATTTTACCAAAATCCTTTTAGGAGATTGTACTCTGGAACGTCTGTTTATCTATTAAACAAAGTCTCATCCAAATCAATTGATGTTACTCCATATGAGATATAGACTAATAAGAAATCCTATCTTTCTCATATGAAAGTTTGAGGTTATCCTACTTATGTGAAGCATATTCAGTCATATAAGCTTTAAGCTAAATATGACAAGTGTTTGTTTGTAGGATATCCTAAGGAAACTATAGGATATCAGTTTTACCATGTTTCAGAACAAAAGGTATTTGTTTCGAAACATATTATCTTTTTAGATAAAGAGTTTCTTCTAAAAGAAGATAGTGAGACCAAAATTGAATTTGTAGAAGTTCAAGATGCTCAAATAAACGCACATCAACTGCCTGGACCTGGGACAATTGTTCATGAAGATGAAACAATAGTTCAACCTTCTGACAAACAAGAAATTTATAGGTCAGGTAGGATACATCATGTTCCCGAGAGATACAGATTTCTCATAAGTCAACTTAATGACGTATTACTCATAGAAGACGACGAGTTTACTGCCTATGAAGAGGTTTTGAAGAGATCAGAATATGACAAATGGCTTCAAGCTATGAAATCCGAAATGAATTCCATGTATGAAAACCAAGTATAAAATTTGGTTGACCCACTCGAAGGGATAAAACCCATAGGATGCAAATCGGTTTTCAAAAAGAAAATTGATATGGAGGGTAATGTAGTTACCTGTAAAGCTAGGCTTATAGCTAAAGGTTATCATCGAAGGTAAGGTGTTGACTATGATGAAACGTTTATCCTAGTATCTATGCTTAAATCTATTAGGATACTCCTAGCTATTGCGTATATTTGATATATGTTATTTATGAGATGCGTGATTAGAATCTTACATATGTCACACAAGGAAATTTTAAAAGCAATAACAACATTTCAGGCTTGTAAAGCAAACAATTTATAAAATTATTAGTGGACAGTGGCACATCTAATCATATGAAAAGTTGCTTTGAATTGATGTGCAATGTCAAAGAAGCAACAAATCTGTCAGTAATTTTGGCAAATAAAACTAAGATCATTTCGACAATGATGGGTTGAATCATATTAAGTTAAGATATGGCTTTAATTACTGTCATTTATATGCCTAGTTTGACTTGTAATTTGATTTCTCTACACTAGTTGACTACTAAGTTAATTATCAAAATATGTTCACTAATAAGCTTTGTGTAATGCAATATTGTTCCTTGATGATGCTGATTAGAGTGGGTAAGCTTCAAAAGGGTCAACCACTTCAAGTATATAAGTTTGCATTCGACTATGAAGATAAAGAGAGTGGACTCCTTCACAGTCTAGCATCGACGTCTTACGCATTAGTCAAGTCAACTCTTATCTTTTATTAATCACATTAGTAGGATAAATTTTAAAAACAATAATATTTGTAATGCCTATTTTCAAGCAAGTTTTCCTTTATTATTGAGTATTAGCAATGTTGCAAGTTATTTCAATCTTATCCACTATGATTTATGAGGATTTTATAGTAAGATGTCATCTTATGGTATATACTTACTATTGTGGATGATTATAGTTATGCACTTTGAGTTTATTTACTGAAAGAAAAAAGTAAGGCTAATCGATGCTTAATAGATTTTTTCAAATTGGTCGAAACTCTATTTGGGAAGATTTTAAAGTGCATAAGAAGTGATAATGGGTTAGAGTTTGATTTATGGTTAATGCGAGAATTATATAAAGAGAAGGATATTATTCATAAAACTAGGTACACGGATACACTGTAGCAAAATGGGAAAGTAGAATGTAAAAATAGGAATATTTTAGAGGTAGCAAGGTGTTGCAATTTCAAGCAACTTTACTTGTTCGTTTTTGGGGTAAATGTGCTTTGACTACGACTTATTTGATAAATAGAACGTCGACTGTTAAATTGAACAAACATTGATCACATGAGATTTTGTTTAGTGTTACATCATCCTATAAACATGCTAAAGTGTATGGTTGCCTGTGTTACGCTCATAATGATCTAAGACTAAAGGATAAATTTTAGTTTAGAAGCAAGTGAAGTATCATTGTAGGATACCCATATGGGAAAAAAGGTTTGAGGCTTTATGCCCTCGAAAATGGTGATTTTTTTAATTCTCACGATGTTTCATTTCATAATAATATTTTTCCTTTTGCTCAAAGTAATGAACATATTGAGCGTCAAATTCAGGATATTAATCTTTACTTTGAGGAAAGCTTTGTTATTCCAGAGACGAGTGATCAGAGAGAAGACGAAATCAAGAGCGAAAATGTAGAGTTAAAGGGCAGGCAATAGTTCTCACTAGAAGATTGCTAAAGCTCAAGCAATAGAGAGTAAATTGTAATGAATGACTCATCAACCAACTCAAATACAAGACTATGTTGTTTATTCTGTCATTGCAGGAAGTTCAAGGCCATTTTTAGCTATAATTTCTCCTCCTCTTTGATGTCACCATAACATAAAAGCTCCTTAGTTACTCCTTATCCCTTAGCGAATTATATGATATTTGATAATTTTTCTCAAGCTTATTGGGCATTTTTAGTGTCCATAACATCAAAGGTTACGACTAGGAGCTATGTAGAGATTGTGCGAAGTGTAAAATGACGAGATGCAATGGCCCGAGAAATTCTCACACTTGAAGAGAATAAGATAAGGTCTTTAGAGACTTTGTCACCCAAAAAGAATTCAATTGATTATAAGATCAATTAAAAGTCAGATGAAACAGTTAAGCGATACATGGCATGATTGATAGTACAAGGTTTCGCACAATTGAAGGTCTCAATTTGCACGAGAGATTTGCTTAGTTACTAAGCTCATGACCATTCATATTTTTTTGTTTGCATCGGTTTTGCGAGATTGGGAGTTGCATCAAATAAACGTTAAGAATGTAATCCTATATGACAATTTGGAAGAGGAAGTAAACATTAAGCTTCCTTGTGAATTTAGGACAGGTCAAGGAGACAACGTCTGTCGATTACAAGCTTTTTAAAATTAGTTCACAAAGTTGACCAAAGTGTTAAAGAGGTGTGGTTTAGTTCTATTTTAGATTATTGGTATATGTGGATGACATCATTTTGATAAGGAACGATACAGTGGCTCGTTCGACTTTTAAGTTTTACGTACATAAATGATTAAATATTAAATATTTGGGCGGTGTTGAAGTATTTTTTCAGGATTGAAGTGATTAGTTCGTCCAAAGAGTTATTCTTAGGTCACCGAAAATATGCTTTGGATATTTTGTCCAAAACAAGACTACTTGGAAGCAAATCAATGGACACTCTAATTAAGCAAGGTCATCATCTAGGCTTGGCCAATGGTGAAGTATGCTCAGCTCGAGACTTTGTACATAACTAATAGAACGCCTCATCTATATCATACTCACTTAGCTCAAAATTTTGTATACGATCCATATTGTGTCGTACTTTGCTCAAACACCACGTAAAGAGTATTTTGAAGCAACTGTATGTGTTATGCTCTATATTAAGAGGCAATTTAGGTTAGGGCATTTTCCTCTAAGATGACAGTAATTTGCGACTCTGAGCTTTCTGTGACTCGAATTGGGCGAGTTGTCATGTTTCACATTGCTCAGTAACCGGCTATGTTGTAATGCTGGAATACTCATTTTTGTATTTCAAATTCACATTTTGGTTTGATATTTTTTATTTATGTTCTAGAATGAATTACTTGAAGCAACACATTTTGGGGCTTTTAAAACTCGTTCGAACTCATTTCGTAGCTTTTTAGAATTTTCAAAAAAAAATTGAGAAATTTTTGGTCGAGTTCAGAACTGTCCTGGTCTTAGATAGACCATGGGTAAGTTAAGGTTAAACTCAATTTTGTATTTATTTCATTTTGTGTGATTTTGAAGCTTTATGAATTTCTATGGGAATATTGTTTTGAATGGAACCTTGATTGTTTAAAGAAAGAGGATTTCAAGATCTATAACTTTTATGAAGACCCTGAAGACAAATTCGATCATCTATAAGATCAAAAATGGGACCAGATGATAGGGTCAGATGGAACCAGACGAACGGTCCTCTAAGAAGAACTGAAAAAAAAAACCTAAGCCAATTATAGAGCCATACGAATCACAATATGCAATGGGATTTAACTGCATGAGAAATCATGTTGATGATTGATGCATACAATCTTGTTCATTCTGCTAGCTGAATTGATTCCCAATTCTCCATACTAC
Organism: Erythroxylum havanense; assembly: GCA_024752395.1. Taxonomy (NCBI): domain Eukaryota; kingdom Viridiplantae; phylum Streptophyta; class Magnoliopsida; order Malpighiales; family Erythroxylaceae; genus Erythroxylum; species Erythroxylum havanense. The sequence goes on from JANTNU010000002.1 coordinate 4,471,723, forward strand.
TTAGGAAGACATATTACAATCCATTTAGCTTTGGAAAATTTCCCTCCACTAGAATTATGAGCAATAAAAAGACCAACTCAAGATTTAGTTTTGATTCAGAAAAGTAGATGAAAAGAAAAAGAAGGGAGTAAAAGGGATCATATCCAAACCTTCTTCATAAAAAAGGGGCCAGGCCTCGATGAGTAGAAGGGTGCGACGGTCACTAGAAAACCCGGGCCGCGAGCCCGAGCGCAAGTGACCTTCGATGCAGATCTTGGTGGTAGTATGCATCTAAAAATGAAGCTCCAAAATTTCGGAGCGTCTTAAATATGATACATAAAAGACATCATAGTTAGTAGTATGCACAATATCCACATCAAGATGATAAAACGAAGCCAAAACAATTAATAATTTATATTTTTAAACATCACCAATCACAAAATGAATCCACTCACTTTACTCTTGACAAATAACAAATTGAAAAACAAAGAGAATTTTAATGAATGGAGTAATATCGATGTCAATATAGTAAATCGTATTGGATCCGGATGGAACAGATGGAGGAGTGCATCGGGGGTTTTGTGGGACAAATAGATTCCATTAAAACTCAAGGGGAAGTTTTATAAAACGGTGATTCGTCTAACCATGTTATATGGAGTAGAGTGTTGACCTACCAAACGTAGGCAAGAGAAGAAATTGTATGTTTTTTATACTTTTGCTCCATTTGAACCTTGTTCAGATGCTATTGATAAAGATTGGGAGAAAAATTAATGTTTATAGATAATATTGAGTTGAAATGGAGTAGAGAATGAAGAATAAATGAAGTAAAAAGATTGATTTTTGTATAATATGTGTTTGGCGTAAATGTTGAATGTGAAAAATATGGAGAGGAATAAAGTGAGCATATTTGCTCAAACAATCAATAATGGAATATATGGCAGTAAAGCCATCAGATACGTTAAGCCCTCTATAAAATCCATGTTAAGATCATTCTAAACTTGAAATGTAATGGGAACAACATTACAAAACCAACATCTCTTTTGCATTAACACAAAACTCAAACACAAATACTCGTAGTACTAATCACAAAAATATGGTAGACATTTTTGAAGTTTATGAATTTTATTGAAATGTTATTTTGAATATAACCTTGATTGTTTTAGGAAACCAAAGGAATCCTACCTAAGAGCAAGGAAAAGGGCAAGCTTGATTTGGATTTTTCAAAGCTTTAGTAAATCTAACTAACTCTTCATGGTCTCCTTTTATGAACATTTTCCAAGTTAGTCTCCAATGCCCTCCAACTAATGTCGAATAGGGTTTCAAATGTTAAAAGACTCTACGAAGAAATAAAGTGTTGTGTCCAAACCTTTAGCGGAGGTTTGAGTATAAGGCGATGGTTGTCGCTACTAATGAGATAATATGATTGAAGTCTTTATTGACTTGTTTTGGCGCGGTTCATTGTGAACTCATGACTCATTTTGTGATAGTCAGTTTGCTATTTGTATAATAGCTAATTCAATGTTTCATGAATGCACTAAATACAAAAAGATTGATTGCCTTCACGTTAGTATATATTTATTAAAAGCTAATGTTTTATCTTATTTAAGAGTAGTATTGATATATATAATCTTTCAAAGATCGAAGGGTCATTTTCTTCAGTTTTCTCTAATTTTATATTTATTAATCACCAATCACTTTAAGAATAACATAATATTTTTATTATTTATATTATGATATTATTTTGGCCGCATATACTTATTAACCTGAGTTGACCTCTGTGACACGCGCAAAACTTGCATTGGAGTAACACGTGTATGTATAAGAAATCGCTTGAAGTCAGACACTTTAAAACTCACTCAGATTCTTGTTAAATGGAGATAGGATAGGGAGTATAAATGCTTTGAGTGTATAAATGCTTTGAGTGTATGGAAAGTGGGAGATATATTCTACTCGATGGTCGTTGCAGGGCAATTCGCATTACAAGAGTAGGGACCATATTCCGATTTCCAAAACTCTGTACATCTCGTGATAAACTAATCAAGCTACATGAAAAAAAAGTACAACAATGCACGTATATCAGTTATTATCCACATAGGTTCATCATTGCTACGATTTCTAATCTGCAAGGACCAGATGTATGTGGATAAAGACCTTTCTCTTCCTATCAATTTCTGAGTAGGTTCTGAAAGGAGACCGGAGTTGACACGGGACTTGCAGAGCTTTAACAGAAAAGAACAGGCTAATGCTTATATTGAAATTGAGCATCGATTGACAACGAGGGGTGTACTAATTAGTTCAGATTTTTTATTTACGGCTCTCCTTTTTAAGAAGGTCTTGAGTTTGAGTCACATCAAAGGAGGAGAAATAGGTATGTTTCTTATTAATGATCCTCTAACCCTCTGGACAAAGCTCTTTGATCGGATCAATAACGGACGCCTCGCTTCCAGCGGCAGTGTGGGAGATAGAGCTGCTAGGAAACCTGAGGGCTGATGGGAACCTGATACTGAGCAGAGAGGAGTCAGTGATCAATCATCAGTTGAACAATCTAGAGTGTGTGAAGACTCCTTATACGCAGAAGTGTACAGGCTACGTAGAAACCTGAAAGATCTTGGGGTTCCAGATTTACGTCCTCTAGACTCTTGGGGTGAGATCGTAGGGGCTTATGATTAGTCTAGCTAAGTCATGATACCTAATGTAATCAAAAAAAAAATAGCATCGACTGTCCAAGAGAAATGATTATATGGATATTATTTTGATTAATTAATTTTAATTAAATTAATCTGACACTCTTAAATTCAAGATTGAAATTGAATTATTGAATATTAATTTCAATTTAGTAAATTGTCGTCGGTAATTAAAACGTTGGACATACTAAGATTTTAATACATTAAAAATTCAAAATTAATTTACTTTATATATTTTAAATTTTTTGAAGATAAGATCCAACATAGAAGAAGGTGATCGGGTACCAGAATAGCATGTCAAATGTCATGCTCATGTACATGGTTGATGATGGGCCGTGGGGGAGGAAAAGCCCAAAAATGTGATGGGCCCAGTTGAAATTACTGATGGGAATCTGAGTAGGATGGAGGGATTGGAAGGAACAAGGAAAGAACAAAGTGCTCCATGATGGCTGTGCAAAGCAAAGATGCCCACTTAGTCACTCCTCAAAAAGCACTGGACGTTGACTTGGTTTTGGCAAGTTGCCCAATTCCTGATAAGCTGCTCTCTCTTTTTCTTTAACGCACCTTAGCAGGTGTATAACATATATATATATATACAGGGAGAGAGACAGGCATTTTCTTCGTGAGATGACTCAAATTCAATAGTTTTGTTTTCCCAATTCTAAAATCTAAACAAATCTATAGCACATTCATCGGGAAGTTTAGCCGATAGCCTTTCCTACTTTGTATATAATTTCGATTCGGGAATGCATTATTTATCGGAATCACCTGATTGTATAACCTCTTGACTCTTTCATAATTTTATTGGTGTCATTTATTTCACTAGTTAGTTTGTACGCTAAAATAGTGCTTTCGGAATCAACAAAAAAAAAAATATCTAAACAAAAGTTGTGGGTTAAGAACCAAAAAGATTCTACACAAGCACACGTACACCTAATTAGATAGCTTCGACAAGCCGCGTCTCAGTTCTTATTCTGTTAAGTAGGAGAATAAGATTTTGCTTTCCAGGATCCCTATTCTTACAGGGTAAAGTAGGTATTAGCATTCAGAAGTCAATCCAATCATGTTTTCGTTACTTCATGCTTATCCTTTTTTATAAGTATCTTTCGTTATCGTTACATTAAGTCCGAAATCTTGTAATAAAGTAAAATCTAAAATTTCATAAGTATCTATTAATTTAATACATAGAACTAACATAAATTAAATAAATTGATGCTTATAAAACAGGTTAAGTACGAAATAACATAAACAAATGATCTGAATCCTACAAACATAATTTTAAAAAAGATAAATCTTTTTAGGTTAAATTTCTGTACTAACAATTTATTCCTTAACTTTTTAAAATTATTAATAATTATCTGATGCTTCTAATTTTATAACATTCATTCCTCCCTTAACTAACTTCCGTTAAAATTTTTAATTGCAGATTTTAAAACGATATTACTATACATTATATTACGCGATGCCATTTTGAAGCCTATGATGAGAGTTTATGACAAAAATTGAAAGTATATATTATAAAACTAAAACTATTAAAAAATTTATTGATAATTTTTAAAAGTCAATTATCAAACTATTTAAAAATCTAACAAAATTTAATCAATATTTTTTATAGTCATTATCTCCCGGAAAATCATATTGACTAGATATTTATAAACTAAATATAAATTGTTTAATAAATTAATAATTTAAAATTAAATATGTTCACTCTTATCTTTTTTCAAAATTTTAACTGCATGACACCTTATATATATATATATATATATAAAGATTCGAATGCACAACTTTTTGAATTAAGAAATCTTGTAAGTTTGGGGTAAGGTCGTGTTTAATGTATCTATAATCATAGTATTTATGAGTTTAGCCAATGTTTTCATCAAAGATGGCAATAACCCGACCCAATGATAGTCGGCCTTAAACAAAATGACAGCCTAGCCTCAAAATTAATACTAAATAAAACAATATAATTTTGCATTGTTTTTTTTAAACAAAACGATTTCGTTTTATTTTATATTTATTTTTTTTAGATTCAAAAAGTAAGGCCTAGACTATTTTTTCTTCAGCCTGGCGTATTGCCACCTTAGATATCTTTATCAATTAAAAAAGCTTAAATTTAACTAAAAATTTGACAAATAAAAATTATTCGATTTATTATAATTTATAAAAATATATTAATTTATTAAAATTAATCAATTAATTGATTTTTAATAAAAATGTAAAAATAATTTAATAAAATTTGGTCAATTTATATATTGACCGACGTCGTCGAAAATTAAAACAATTATCTTTATTATTCATATTACACATCATAACTTTTTTGGTAATAGTCCAACATAAACTGTCTTCAATATCTTCTTTTCCTAAAGTGACAATCAATCTCAAACACATATGCTTTAAATACGATCATTTAACAAGTTGCGTTTTTCATATTTTTTAACAAGAAAAATACTTATGTACTAAGCTATGTATTTTACAATTTCTTTTCAATAAATAATATGAGTTCAAAATTTCAAGTTTGCATACACTAGCTAATATCTTATAAGCAGAACCGACCAAGCTCCAACATGTCGTGAGATTGAACATGTTTTCCGGTTAAAATTTGGAATTCTTGTCTTGGGGCTCTGGACTCAACTTCTCTGTTTCCGTCTTCTGGCTTCTGTGCATACAATCACTTCTACTGACGACAATGTCGGTCAGCTTACATGGTTCAGCATGTTCCAGCATTTGGACCACACTTCTCATGCTAGGTCTCGAAGTAGGAAGCCTTGCAGTGCAGAGAAGTGCGATTCTCAACACCTTTATAGCGTCGTCCCTGTAAATTTCTGGAATTCCTGAATCTAATATACTGAACACTTCATCTTTGTTCTTCAGTTTTCTGGATACCCAGTCAACAATGTCTCTGTTGCCGCCGTACTCTGGTTCTATCGGCCTCTTTCCACTCACCAACTCCATTAATACCACCCCGAAGCTGTAGACATCACTCTTCTCATTCACTTTGGTTGTGTATCCATATTCTGCAAAATCATAATTAAGTTAAATCTATAGTAAAATTATATTATTCCTTAAATGACAGTAAATTGCTTCGTCTTACCAGGAGCTATGTAACCGTGCGTTCCAGGAATTACTTGAGTGGAGTCCTTGGAGCTATTGGTTTGAAGAATCTTAGCCAGACCAAAATCAGCAATTCTGGGCTTCAACAACTCGTCCAATAAAATGTTGCTCGACTTCACATCCCTGTGAATTATCGGCTTCTCGCAGCCGTGATGCAAGTACTCCAATCCTTTTGCCGCTCCTAAAGCAATCTCATACCTGGTTTCCCAAGCCAACTCCATTTTCCGAGATGTATGGAGCCTATCCCATAAGCTGCCATTAGGCAAGTAGTCGTACACCAGCAGGCTCGAGTCCTCGCTTGTAATGCTGCAATAGAGCTTCACCACATTCACATGCCTTATCGAACTCAAGGTCTCAACCTCTGCTTGGAGTTCTTTGGCCTTCCCTCCATGCTTTCCGAGCATCGGAGTAGTGCTCGAGCTCCTTTTCCAGCTACCGGAATCGGCGTTCCAGATATGTTTCACGGCTAGTTCCTTACCACTGGCTAGTTCTACTTTGTAAACGTTTCCTGACCCTCCCTTTCCTATTAAATTCTCTTGCTTGATCGAATCGAGAATCTCGTCCTCACTAAAGGTTAACACATGGAAGGACTTTACGTCCCAGGAATCTTCCTTCAACGAACGTTCACGCTCTTTTTCTCTCTTCCTGGAGTACAAAAAGCATGCAAGTGACACCAGCAGGACCATTGAGCCTATAGCAAAACAAAGTATGAGAGTAAGGGTATTCTTTGACATCCCAGAACCAGGCAAGCATCGGTTAAAGGAGTTGATTGTATCGCTGCAGAGGCCGGAATTTCCTTCGAAGCTGCCACCGTTAGCTTCAATTGATAGGGATTCAGGTATGCGACCAGTTAATCTATTGTGAGAAAGATCAAGAAGGCTTAGTCTCAAAGATGACAAGCTATCAGGAATTAGACCGGAAAGTTGATTCTCCGACAGGTTCATATAATTTAGATTGTGTAATGACCCCAAAGAAGATTGAATTTCCCCAGAAAGCAAATTGTGAGCGATGTTCAGGTCACTCAAAGCATCGCAAGAGCCCAACGACTTTGGTATTGAACCAGACAACATATTGTTCTGCAGATAAAGGCTACCCAATTTCTTCAGCTCACCAATACTCTCAGGAATTCTACCGGAGAACCGATTGTCATTTAACTTTAACTTAACCAATGACGTAGCTTGAGATATCTCCTCTGGTATTTCACCCGACAAACGATTGTTTCCGAGCCACAGATCTCCAAGAGCTTTTGCTTTCACAATACCAGGAGTTATGGCACCTTCAATTTGATTGAACTCGATATCAATTATCCTCAGCTGAGGCAATCCCCAGATTCCAGAGGGGAAAGTCCCAGAAAGCGAGTTATTGCTAACTCTAAACCTCTGCAAGGTGGTGCAATTCTCGTAACTCGCCGGAATTTCACCAGTGAGATTATTTTGAAGCAGGAGAATACCCCTCATAGTCCCCTGTTTGCACATTTCCGATGGAATAGAGCCCGTCAAGTAATTCTCTGACACATCTATGAAGTCGAAATCAGCCCAAGAACCAAGCTTTGGAGAAAGAGACCCAGTTAGCTTATTGGTGTAGAGAGAAAGATTTACGAGTTTCTTGAAGTCGCCAAATTCTAATGGAATTGGACCAGAAAATTCGTTCTCAAATAGTTCCAGAGTCACCAGATTTGTCAAGAACCGCAGTTCAGATAAGTCTCCCTGGAGATGGTTCCTAGAAGCATCGAAATTTTCCAGCTTTGTGAGGTTACGAAACCCGATTGGAAACATCCCTGTCAGGTTGTTTTTATAGAGCTCAAGTTGCCAGAGGTTTTGAAGCCTTCCTATTTCTGAAGGAATCTCGCCGGAGAGAGAATTTTGAGCAAGCTCCAAGTTTATGAGCTCGGTGAGGTCTCCGATACCAGGAGGAATTGTTCCTTCAATACTGCAGTTGGTCAAGTATAGCCATTTAAGCTTGGTTAGCTTCAGGATCTCTTCAGGAAATGGAGTTCGTTGGATTGGATTGTCTCCTAAGCTCAACGTGATAAGATTTGTCATGTTCTGTAGCGATTTCCAAGGGAAAGCACCGGAGAACCCACCTCTGTTCAAGTACAGGTGTTGTAATTGACTTAGAGAGGATATGTCAGGAAACGGTCCATTGAACAAGTTGTTGCCAAGATCCAGGTACTGTAACCTGGCACACTTATTCAAATCATCACTGATCCTCCCGTTAAAGAAATTGAAACCAAGAGAAAGCTTCTCCAAAACTTGAAGCTTGCATAAAGAATCAAGAGGAAGAACTCCGGTCAACTTATGATTAGAGAGCTCAATTTCCCTGACTGAACCGCTAGAATTACAAGTAATTCCTGAAAAGCTGCAAACGGGGTTATCAGAACGCCAAGAGTCGAACACTCTGGTATCTGAATTTTGAACTGCGGTTTTGAAATTCAACAGTATTTGAAGCTCGTCGGACCAAGTCTCAGACAAGAGGCAGAGCAAACAGACAAGAAACAGAAGAAAGAAGCGGTGGTGTGAAGAGGAGGCCGTTGACATGTCGGCCGGTGAACTGAAATAAAACAGTAGGATTAGTTTAACCAGAGAGAAGGAAAATTAAAGATCACCACAGAAAACACAGACGGCTTTAACGTAGGTGAACGATAAGAACAGTGCTGTCTCCTATCATCAAACGCAGACCATTCAGGTAAAGATCACTCTTTTTTTACTTCCCCATAGCTGGTAAGATAAAAGGGATCAATGGAGTATAAATCTTAATATGTTATTAATGGATCGAGTTGTGGTTGAAGTATGACGCAAGGTAATGTTTTTGAATAGTAATGACGAAAAGAAACGACCGGGAAAAAGGATGCCATGGCCATGCAAATGCAATACATACAAATGGATGGTTGAGAAGTTCCGAGGATTGTAGAAACAGAACAAAAGGGAATCTTCGTGGTGATCGGATCGATACTTCCTATTCGTGGAGGAGCGAACAGGATCCTTCCGGGCAGGTGCTCTTATCTTAAGGAAATTAAGACGAAATTACAGACTAATTTTATAATTAATCAAATACAATGTATTAACTTTAGAATTGCAAAATACTATATTTAATAATTTTATGAAAAAATACCTGAAATTTGTGAAACAATTAAATTTATTGTTCTTTTCTCTTAAGCAAAGTAACAAAGACGCAGATGATTGACTAGTACTATTCTAAACCCTAATTAGTAAAAAAACACATACAACTCTAGATGAGGTGATTATATTTAAGGTCAGCTAGTAATAGGACCTCCTGTGTAACAAATTCATGAGCACAAGCCCAATAACATGTTTGAGAAATAATTGTCAAGCTCAATTATCTTGATATCAAATTAATCGAAACTTGTACAAGATTATGCTTATTATGTTAGTTCACAAAATTAATGATATGTCTAATCAATTTTGACCTTGTTTAAACTAATCTCATTTTTACATTTAGGTTGGTCAAGTTAAAATTTTATTTTCGTTTTGGATTTTGGATTTTTTTCTTTTGTTTTTTAAATTTAGTAATAAAGTTTATTTGTTTGAGTTTCATTTTTCTAACTTTTATTTTCTTTCGGTTTTTATAATTCATTAAGATCATGAAAACTAAATTTTGTTTTATATTGTCATTTTTTGTCATAATCTAATTTAATATCAATTAAATATATAATATTTAAATCATTAAATATTAATTACTAATAAAATGTATATCTTATTACTTTATAATTTATAATTTCGTTTCTAAAAATAAAGTTTAGATAAAGTTATCTTTAATAATTAAAAATATATTAACAAATAAATATTAATTTATAAATTAATTTTACTTATCAAATTATTTATTTTAATAAAAATATAATATCTTTGCTAACATATATCAATAAATATTATTAAAATAAAACTAACTACTTAATTAAATTATGAAATTAATATATTTAAACTTTATCTATTATATCATTAATATTACTAATAACATATTATTCATATTGATATTATAAATGATATCAAAATAAAAATGATAACAAAATGAAATTAAATTAGAAATATACTTTTTCCTAATCTTCCGTTGCTTTTTTCTTCAAAAAGTATTTTCAAAATATAATTTATCTCGAAGCAACTTTTTAAGGTTATCTTGTGTTAGGAGTGGATTCGATTGCAATGATAACTATTCTATGGTCTATATCTACATGTCTCTCTTGTATTAGGCAGAGAGTGGATGGAACACGGAACGGAGCGGCCGACACTAATGCCCTTATGTAATGAGCACGTGGCTAATTCAAATGGCGGGGTCTGAGTCTGAGGTCCCACTTTCGCTGCCAAAGATAAATTTATTCATTGGGTAGGGATTTCACGCGCCCTCCTTTTTTCTTTTGTAGGATTTTGCTTTGTCCTGGTATGGGATTTTAACTTTGACGGCTTTACTTGGCAAGTCATCACTGGGCGAACCCTATACTTGTTTCTAGCAAAGAAAATAATAAAACTTGTGTAGTGTAATTGACAGCAAAACGTAGACGTTTTATCGTTTTGTATATAATATATTGGAAGCACTAAAACGACGGCGAATTAGAATTGAACTTGGGCTTGTAAGTTTCAGCCTTGGGTAGCTCATAAGCGAGATGGGTCTCCACTCTCCAACGAAAACATCGGTTTCAGGTCGTTTTAGCTTTGTGCCTTTCAGCTTTGAAGCAACCGATTTAGCTTGCTCATGTGTACGGCCACGGCCCTAAGAAAATGTTATTATTGACTAAGGACCCCACGATATGACAACACTTTCATCCTTCGCATAGGAAAAGGCTAAAGAGCAAAGGACACGAAGCCCAAATTGTTTATGTCCTTGATTTGAGCATTTTCTTAAGTTTGCTTATATAAACTGATAGAAGTTTATCATAATTGTGGACTAGCATAATTGAAATTATTTTGTACAAATTTCGATTAATTAGATGTCAATTGTAATTCTCTCTTTAATGTGTCATTGGGCCTGTGTTC
>JANTNU010000002.1:4486044-4504290 GCA_024752395.1 Erythroxylum havanense
CTAATTTCATACTAACCAAAAGACAATTTAAATTGCAAACCTATTTAATAGGGAAAAAGGGATCGGGGTCTAACATATATGTTTGATTGTGTGGCTCGTTATCAATGACTATAAATATATTAGCCACTGAACTTTGTAACTCAACCCACTATTTTCATTCCTTAGGTGTAGAACGAGAAGATCGTTGATCCTTGCAAGGCAATTGGACAAACTCCGAGATAGCTACATTTAGTGATTAAGTTAGTTTGATAACTTTTGAGTAGCTTTAGCAACATATCGAACATGAGCATCTAATGTATTTTGTATTTTGTGTTAAGACTATGATATAGATGATGATATGTAACTAAAACTAGGCTTAAACTCTGTTTTGATTTTGTAATGAAATGAAGAATTGAAGAAGTTCTTTTGTTCATGATGACATTTAACTTCTTTGTTGAGATTGTTAATTATTGTTAGTGTTGGAATAACATGTTAGAGTTAGAAAGGTTGTATGTGATGAATCACTTGAGTTGAGATCTAAGAGTTTAATGAAATGTATGTACTTAGTAGTTAAATTGATATAAAGTGGCATTACACTAGAAGAGTTAAATTTGGGAAGATTATGAGTAAACGTGATGTTAGAATAGATGTAGGAACCATTAGAAAGGCTTTGGAGGGGTTTAGGTGTCACCAATGTTTATTAGATGGACTTTAGGTCCGTTAAATGGACCTCTTGGGTCTGGAAAGTACCCCCAGGCCCGTCTATGTCCGTTAGGGAGAGATGTATGTCTGTATACACTGGACAACTACAGTAAATTGCTATTTTGACCCTTTTGGGGGCAAAATCTCTCTCGAGTTCTTTACAAAAGTTGTAGATTTAGAAGTCCTTTTCGAAACTGTCCTAAAAAGACCTTAATATGATATCTCTAGTGAAAGTTATGCTTATTGTCCAAAACATATACAGTTATAAATTATGGGCTCATTGATGCTTTTCTATAATACATTTTAGGCTTGAATGGAACTCGAAATGTACTTAGTAGTGAAAACACAAATGAGTGATATGTTAGGGTGATGTTTGAGGACATAAACATAAGAATGGATTGTTGTATATCCATTGATCAAATAGGAAATTTTTAGGATATTATGAGAATGAAGATGAACTGATTATGGCTAATGAGAGTTCATTGAAATAACCCTACAGGGTAGTACGCTCACATTTTATGACTCTGGAATTGGGTTCCAAAAAGGGGTCCAACATCAGCACATGGGTGCTTCATCGGTTTTTTGCTCATCTTCTCTACCTTTTCCCTCTTTTTCTGCCTTAAATGACAAATCTGTTAGTTTTTCCTTTACATGTCTTTGTTCTCTTTATATCGATTATTTTGGTGTTATGTAATTTCTTGTTTGTTTTTAGTAAATAAGATAGGAAATAGTAGATCTTTTTTGAAGTGAGCTAAATTCCTGGGTCCCCATATTGAATTGTTAGACTTAAAATCTTTTACTCTATAAGAATCTATGGAAACAGTAGATCTTGTTGTTATGTTAATTGGTTGGTTGCTGATAAGGAAAGATGAAACACAGGTCCTGCTGGTTGGTTTCAGTTGCATGAATTAGGCCTTTCATTTTTACTTGCTATGCTATGTCTTTCATTTGGGTATTTTGGAGTTTTGTGAAGGATTTTGTTGGAAGTTTGGATTTATAAGGCTAGCATGTGCTTGTATTTAGCTATCTAAGTCAGTATGAAGGGGGTAGTTTGATTAACCAATTTTGATTGGTTTTTTTAATTTGCGAACTAGAGCTTTCTTGCATATTAGTTAACTATCTTAGCTTTATGTTCAGTTCTCTATAAAGCTATTTCCAAAATCATTGTCAGCCGTCTCAAACCTCACCTCGATGCCCTCATCGCCCCTACACAATGTAGCTTCATTCCAGGGCGTCAGATCACCGACAATATTATCATTGCCCAAGAAGTCATCCACATAATGCGGAGGAAATCTGGCAAAAAGGGCATGCTTGCTATCAAAGTGAATCTCGAGAAAGCTTATGATAGATTATCCTAGGACTCTATGCTCAGTCTGATAATGAAATGTATCTCCTAGGTTTCTATGCAAGTTAATTGGCAGGGAGAACCTAGTGAAGCGTTCACTCCTACAAGAGATATTCACCAGGACGATCCTTTATCTCCTTATCTTTTTGTGCTTTGTATGGAACGCCTGGGACATGTAATCTAAACTTCAGTGTCCCAAGGCTACTGGAAGCCTATTCAATTAAGTCGAGGAGGGCCCAAGATCTCCCACATCTTTTTTGCTGATGACCTCATTCTTTTCTCGGAAGCTTCCATTGAACAGGTGCACATCATCAGTAACATGTTACATACCTTCTGCTCAGCTTCAGGCCAACGGGTCAACCAGGTCAAATTCCAATGCTTTTATTCCAAAAATATCCACCACTCAATAGCGCAATTATTAAGCAGTAAACTGGGATTTAAGCAGACAAATAATTTAAGTCACTATCTTAGAGTGCCCCTCTTGCATGAGCATGTCACTAAAAGAACCTACCAACATATTCTTGCCAAGGCTTAACAACATCTTTCGGGGTGGTCCGCCAGTCTATTGTCACACGCCGGACGCATCACTTTGACTCACTCGGTCCTCACAACCCTACCTATTTACACTATGCAGACAGTTAGACTGCCTTGGAATCTTTGTGATGATTTAGAAAAGCTTATACGCAAGTTTCTGTGGGGCTCGACTCAGGATCACAAAAAAATCAATTTGGTAAACTGGGACACCGTTTGTAAACCCAAAGAGTTGGGCGGTCTAGGACTTAGGAAACTCCGAGAGAACAATGATGCACTATTAACAAAACTCGAATGGTCCCTACTCATCAAAATGCATGCTTTATGGGTACAAATCCTCTCTGCTAAATACAACTTTGATGCTAATCGTATTCCCTTTTCTCTTATTGCTACAGGTGGATCGATGGCTTGATGGAGTATCCAAACCACTTGGCATTATGTTTTGCGAGGTATGAAATGGTTGATCTGGGCAGGCGACTGGGGTCCTCTTATCCACTATACAACTACTCCTACCCCCAGGCAACTTTGGATTAACGCATCCAACACTTTATGGACATTACTGGCAATTGGAAATGGGAAACATTTCAACATCTGCTTCCTTCTTTGATTTGCATGACCATAGCAAGTACGTTACCTCCCAAGCCCTCTCTTGGCCCTAATAAACTAACTTGGAGTAAGTCGGACACTAGGTAGTGCACTACTGAATCTGTTTATGCTATGATAATGGAGCAAGACGATGATTCAACCAATGGACATTGGAGGATAATCTGGAAATGGCAGGGCCCATAATGAATTCGATCATTCCTCTGGCTCCTCTCCCATAACCGCCTGCTATCTAACCACCAGAGGGTTCACAAACAGCTAGCCACAGATGCGACATGCTACCATTGCCACTCAAAATAAACGTTGCTCCATGTAGTGAGCCACTGCCCTAAAGCCCGTCAAGTGTGGAGTCTGTTCCCTCCACAAGCAGTCTCCCCCGACTTTTTCACTATGTCAACGCAGGAGTGACTAAACAGGAATCTTCAATCTCACCGCACTGTACTTGGATGGGATTGGTCTATCATCTTCGACATTACCTGTTGATTTTTGTGGACTTGGCGTAACATGGCCCTCTTCGAAGAGCACTTCTCTTGGCCACCTCCCCTGATCATCATATTCTAGAGTTTGTACAATAGATCCACAAGGCGTCGGTCTGGTTCAGTAGAGCTAAATTAGGCAATCGCCCTCGATGCGAACAACTTCTCGGATGGCAAAAACCTTCCCCAGGCTAGGTTCGTTTTAATACTAATGGAGCAAGCAATAGAATTTTATCGTCAGCCTCAACAGGTGGCCTGTTTCGAGATACTTCCGGCACTTGGCTTAGAGGCTTTGCACAAAATATTGGTCGGTGTTCCTCCCTCTCTGCTAAGCTTTGGGGGGTTTACTCAGGGCTCCATCTTGCCTAGACCCTAGGCTACAGACGAATTGAGTTAGACGTTGATTCACGTGAGGTGTTTCAATTGCTTTCCTCCCCATCCTAACGACAAATGTCTCTCAATCCTCTCGTTCTGGTATCAATGAATTATTCAGCCGAAATTGGGTTGTCCTACCCCACCACATCTACAGGGAAAGCAACCGGTATACTGACTGGCTCGCCAAATATACAACGAACTTCGCGATAGAGCTCACTACTTTTGAAGTTACACCTACATGGTGCCTTTCAATACTATTAGAGGACATGTCCAGGACTTGTCGCTCAAGATGCATTTTGTAATTTGTAACATTTTCTTTCCCTTTACAAAAAATCTTCATTAAATTATAAAAAATAATTATCATAATATTTTTTATTTACATGCATCACTTCTAATTTTTATCTGTTTTTTTAATGAATGGTTTCGAAATCAAATCGATTTAATCAGATTAATAAAAAAAATTTGAACCGAACAATTTTTTAATTTAGTCTTTATTTTTTATTTAACTTAATATAATAATTTTTGTTGTTAAAAATTGATCGTTTATTAATTAATTGGTCAATTTCTATAAATTAATAATTTTTTAAACTAAAATAATAAATAAATTATTTTTATTTAATAATATCTTTTTTCTTTTTGAAAAAATCGTTTTTCAACTAAACTTTAATTTTTTTATAAGTAGGGCAAAAATTTTAAATCATTTTTCAAGTTCTTCAATTTTATTCAATCTTTAACCGATTTTATTATAGTCTGGTATCGATTGAATCTTTATATCTTAAACCATATATTTTACTGGTTTAACTTCTAGTCTGATTTTGAAAATTTTAGTTTTTAACTCTAATTTGATTATCATTCTAAATACTAAATATATTGTGAATGAAATAAAAACAAAAAGTTTATGATTAAATGATCCAACTAATTCGAATTTTATTTTGATATAAAAGTATACAGGATTGTATTGAATCATATTCAAAATTATGTTTACATATTTAAAAAATTTGGAATTCAATAATATAATATCCACAAATTTTAATCTCAATAATAAGTTAAGTCAACGTTTAAATTTAATTAAAAATTTTAAACTTTCGGATGAAAGGGTAAAATTTACAAGACAAGCAACTTAGGTTTCCCAAAGTTAAGGTGTCATCGCATCGCCGACCTTGGCATATGTTTATTGAAATTGGCTCTATTATAACCATTAAGCTATCCCCCAAGTGCCTCGTCGATCGTCTGTATTTGTGAATAGATAATGTTCGCATTGGGAATAAACTTTCGACCATATCTATCCATTACTCACTATCATCCACCACCAACACCCTCTACTTCTTCATGACTTTGTTTTCATATCATATAGATCCAAAGCTCCAATCAGCATCTGACGAGAACAACAAAGTGCGCTTTTATCATTCTTTCGAATGTTTTGGATTGGTATTTTTCTTCTGTCATGTAGAGGATTTTGCAGTTCAACGATCATTGAACCATTTAAAAGACCCCCACATCCTAATTTGCTTATCTTTGCTTTTGAGCTGTGTTAACGAGGATGTTGAGGTGGCACGCCGAGTAGGAGTCATGATGGTCGCCAGCTACGAGATTTCTTTATGGTCACTCAAATGTTAAAAAGGAGAAGGGTCCAATCCAATCCAAGCCCAACTACGTTTGATATTGATTTTATGTTGGGATTCCGAAATAAATTGAACCAATCCTTAATTCAATGAATCATATAAGCAAGCTCTCAGCAATTTTAAATTAGTACATGCCACGCGCGATCAGATGATAATCTGTAGTTCAGCATTCAGCAAACTCCGTGTCAAACTTGCAAGTCGCTATAGGCTAGGCATAGATATAAATAGCATTGGATGCATAAGACTAAAAGCAGGGTGGAACATTATACTAACTAACGTCAATCATGCAAAGTAAAAAACAATCAATGACGTGACCTGGCTGGCCTTCTACATGTCTGATTTGTTGGGAGTAAATGATGAAATGAAACTCTGTTTAGATATACATTAATGAGCGATGAATTTAAAACGATTAATATATCATTTTCATATATTAAAATAGAATTAAAGTTGAGCAAGGTGGTACGACTTTGATCATGATTCATTAACAACCAGAGGTCCCAGAAGGCAAATGAACTTTATGTTGACCCAAAACGACAATGTCATTTATGGTTTCCGAGGGCATTCCTGTCTTCTCCTCACCTGTAATCGATATTTCAACGGGAGTCAACAAAAAGTGCTCCACTACAGCATCGCCCTCGGTTTTATCGTAAATTGCAACTTCATGCCATTGTTTCCTTAATTTTATCAATCTTGGGGCGTATCCGTAAATTTCTTCACTCGCAAGTTCCTGCTTTGCTTAAGCACTCAGTCCATCCGTCAACTTTCAGGTCTCCTGGTCTTCGCCTAGTACAAAATTCTGAAACATACCGAAAACGGCGTCGCTGGAAACAACCACAAGTTGCTGTTGCTATTTTTATTATATCAAAATTTAACGGATGCCAGTCGCCGAGGCAGAGTCACATCGAGCCAGGGCTCGAATTCCGACTCGAGCATCGGCTGCACGACCACCACCATCACCTCGCCGGACGCCTTTAAGACAACTTCTCCGCGTGACCTCAATTGCCGGTGGAATCCAGTTCGGTTGGGCGCTGCAGCTCTCTCTTTTAACTCCTTACGTGCAAGAACTCGGCATCCCTCACGCGTGGGCCAGCATAATATGGCTCTGTGGCCCGTTGTCCGGCTTAATAGTTCAGCCGCTGGTCGGCCACATGAGTGACCGTTGTAAGAGCCGATTCGGACGCCGGCGGCCGTTTATTGCTATTGGCGCTTCGCTGATAACTCTCTCTGTCTTGATCATCGGCCACTCCGCCGATATCGGCTGGCTTTTGGGTGACAGTGGGAGCTCTAAGCCGAGAGCTATTGCAGTATTTGTAGTCGGGTTCTGGATTTTGGATGTTGCCAATAACATGACTCAAGGTCCTTGTAGAGCACTTCTCGCTGATCTCAC
The DNA here is from genome assembly GCA_024752395.1 of Erythroxylum havanense. NCBI lineage: Eukaryota > Viridiplantae > Streptophyta > Magnoliopsida > Malpighiales > Erythroxylaceae > Erythroxylum > Erythroxylum havanense. The sequence continues at coordinate 4,493,065 of JANTNU010000002.1, forward strand.
CGGTGAACATCGACCTTACTTATTTTCTTTGTTCACCTTATAAGTCAAAATCATATGCGTTTAATCTTGCATATTCGATACTTTTAGTTCGTTGTAATCAAATCTTACCGAATCGAGACTGAGATAATGATCTTGTTAACATAAATTATTTGTTTTTAACGATTCATAATAGTAGAATACGATCAATGCTGTTATTATTGTGATAATTATTCCTTTTATGAAAAAACCCTCGCATTTCTTATTTGATTGGTATAACGTTACCTCGCTTTTGTGAAGTTTCATATAATATTCTTATTTCTCAAGCTACGGACCTACAATGTAACTTGGCTAGTGGCTTACAGTAATTTTAGTTGTTATCAGACTCTTGGGAGGGAAATAGTTGCTGTGACTTCGTGATCAAATTATCGTCTCCGTCAGGCATTTCTGTTTCACGCTTTAATTTAAATCCCATCATTCAACTAAGCAATTTAGTCATTCGAAGATTATATGGTTTCTGATAAGTAGAGATCTCTAAGCACCCCGTGAAGGAGCCGCTATCCTAGTATGACAGGTTGATGTAGCACTGTAAATGGTGGCGGTGTACTAACTTCCTGTCCCAAACCAGATTAACTTGTTTACAAAACAAGTAATGACATGATGAAGAGTAGGAGAAAGTTAGAATTTCTTGTTCCAGTAAACAGTAGGTACTTATTTGGAAGGAGAGAAATGTTTTAAATGCATCCAGTCAAGTATTGTTTGTTTCACTGAGTTTAATAATAAAAAGCATTTGTCTAGTTACTTTTTTTTTTTTCAGGATATCTCGTTTCTTTATCTGGATCCCGTTGGTTTTTCTGTTGAAGTTCCAATTCTTATTTGTGATCACAAATATTTGTATAAACGAATGAAACTTTTAGCTAAAACTTCGCTTTTTTCTTATTTTAATTCCTCTGCTATGCTAGGAAAGGATCACAGAAGGACTAGAGTAGCAAATGCTTATTTCTCACTATTCATGGCAGTTGGTAATGTACTTGGTTATTCTACCGGATCATACTGTGGCTGGTTCCGGATTTTTCCTTTTACAGTTACCTCTGCATGTAATGCCGACTGTGCCAATCTCAAGTCTGCATTCTATCTTGATATTATTTTTATGATGATTACTACATATCTAAGCATCACAGCTGCTCCTGAGATGCCTTTAGGTTTGTCAGACAGATTTCAGCCCTCTGTGGAAGAAGCTACAGTAGAGTCATGCCATGAACAAGAGGCTTTCTTATGGGAACTGTTTGGAACCTTCCAATACTTCTCATGGTCTGTTTGGATAATATTACTTGTCACTGCCCTGAATTGGATTGGTTGGTTTCCATTTCTTCTCTTTGATACAGACTGGATGGGTCGAGAAGTTTATGGTGGTAAGCCTAACGAAGGAAATAATTACGTTGCCGGTGTCAGAATGGGTGCATTTGGTTTGGTCTTGAACTCGTTCATCCTTGGATTAACATCTCTGTTCATGGAGAAGCTGTGTCGAAAGTGGGGAGCTGGTTTTATGTGGGGAGTTTCAAATATACTTATGGCTCTTTGCTTCCTTTCTATGCTCATGCTCTCATATGCAACAAAACTTATGGGCTACATAGGGCATCACCTGCCACGGAGTAGCATTGTGGCTGCAGCATTGATTATCTTTGCAATTCTTGGCTTTCCACTGGCTGTAAGTATCTAGATCCTTCTACTAAAATGTTCTTTCTTTTTCCAGAAGTATTGCAGCTTGAACACTCATACTGTAAGATGATACTTTAAGATAGTTGTATTCCTAGCTATTGGCTTCTCCGTAGCCTTTGCTGTCCAGGGTTACTCTGTTTCTTGATTTCCTTGTCTTCAGTAGTACTGAGCTACCTTATCTTATAGTGGCAGAATGCAAATTTAAACTGTTATGCTTGAATATGCAAAAAATGTACATATAGATTTTTCCTTAGCGGAACATTAGTATTTGAGCCACCAAGTGCACTGGGTTGTGTGAAAACAGAAACAATCAGAGTATTTCTCTACATGTATGCCACCTAAGGTTCATTTTAAACAAATGCCATAAGTGATTAATTCTTCTTAGGTGTATTCCAAATCTTTAATTACTAATATTGCATGAACAACTAAGGCCCCATTTTGTAAACAGTACTGAAGGAATTGGAATAAAAACATAGGAATAAGATTAGAAAGCGAGAATTAGATTATGAATGAAATTACTGATTATATGTGTTTGGTATGTAATCACTACGAATGTGATTAACAAGTTCATAGTTATGCTAGTATTTAATATTAAATATTAGCAATTATAATGAATTTTTTTAACTTTTATTTAGTTGTTATATGATTTTTTTTGTAAATAATTAATCAAAATGCTTTGTATTTTATAAATAATTAATTGAAATTATTTTTCAATGATTTATAAAATTTATTATTTTAAATAATTATGAATAATTTTTATGATAAGAATAAAATTAAAGAACTATAAAAACTTGTTGTACTTAATATAGTATTGATAAAAAAAAGATAATTATTAAAAATTAAATATAAAAGAGTGTAATATATGGTTTTGATAATAATAATTGAATAGAATTAATATCCTCACAATATACTAAAATATTTTGATAAATATTCTAATAATCTTGCTCCTGATATTTCATTCTAATGTATACCTACACCGAATAAAAGTTTATGATTGTTTAGAATTCATTCTAATTTTTCTTAATTCTTTATTTCATCTATTTATAGTAATTACAGAAGTAAAAGTTAAGGAATAAAAGTTCCATTTTCATTCCCACTTTTTATTACTGGTTATCAAACAAAACCTAAATGTACAAGTTAGTTTCAAACATTCAAATTTTATTCCCTTCTCCTAGTTAATGCTAATTGTAATAACTCCTTAAAATGTTCATAATTGAGATGATAACTGAAGTTTTTTGATTATGTTTATAAGGTCATTTCTTCTCCTTATAAAGTTGACATGGTAGTAGTTCATATTAAGTCTAATAGGTGACAAAGCCTAGATCCAGATTTCTATATTGGATTTTCCATTAGAATTTGATATGAAAATGATAGTCCATAAGAATTAATAGTTCAAGGGGATTATAGACTCTGCATTTTTTTAATTCTGCTTGGTTGCCTACAAAAGAGAGAGGAGATATGAAGATAACAAAAACTTTTACCATTTCAGAGAAAACAAGGTCAGTGAACGGCTCTCTAATTAGCTAACTAGTTCTGTATTATATTAGTACTCATTTTCTTTCTTTTTACAAGATGTTGGAAGTTTGACACTATTTATAAATTTGATTTTCCAAGAGGTCAATCTTTCATTATAATATAGCATTATAATCTTTGATTAGGATATAATTTTGATGGTCTAATGTTTGTGAAAAGCTCCATTTACCGTTATAGAATTAAAAGTACAACTCCAACTTACATATTATTGTCCAGCTACTTTTTATTTATCTGATCAGTTATCTTGTCTTTGTTTATATCTATATATATTTGTAAATGCATAATAAGTATCTAATATGAAATTGAATGAATATAATAACCCTTTTATATGTGCATGAAGCATGATATAAAATTACACATTTTCAATAAATAATTGATAAAAATTTAACCTTAGTCAATGTAAGTTAAACAATAGAAAAACTTTAGAATAGTTACATTCAATGAATAAACTTAGATTACAATTTTTATTGGTACTGCCTACATTTTAGGTGTAACATTCTTCTGTTAATCAAGGAGGAAACTGATATCGTTGTCATTGTAATATTTTCCTTGCAGATCACTTATAGTGTTCCGTATGCCTTAATTTCCTCACGTATTGAACCTCTTGGACTTGGCCAAGGTGGAATTTCTTTATTTTGTTGCTCAACTTTTTCTGTTGTTGGGAAAGGGTCTATAACTGCTTGTTTTCATGATTGTTTTTTGCAGGGTTGTCAATGGGTGTTCTCAATTTGGCAATTGTAATCCCACAGGTACCTCTCATGTTACACACATGCATGTGTATGGGGTATGTGATGGGCTGATCATAGGTGCATGTTTTTGTCCTTTTCCTTGAAAAAGAAAGGGAGTTTTTAGTAGAAATAAAAGTATATACTCGTTTTTTCTGATAAGATGAAGGGCTAGGAGGGTTGTCATTTGTAAAATGAGATGATCACTGGATGCCAAACTGCTTATTGGAAGAATTTCAAGAATGGCTATAGAAATTCCATGTCCCCTTTTGCAATTTGCTGCGTATGATACATTTTAGAGTTGCATGCATTACATTATAATATCATTATGTTTGTTCATAAAATACAAAAAGAAGCTGGTAACACCCTGATCAGGTAAATTCTAGATTTCATGTTCCTTGAGATATTCAATTCAATGCTATCTAAGATTCTTAAGTTAGTTGTACATTTGGATTTAGTTTTACATGGAAATAATTTCTTTAACAGCCTGATTTCAAAGGATTTAGTCTTGCAATCATTAGCATCATCTTATTTGAATTTTCCGTCGAGCATTTTGTTTCTGCTTACAATAACAATTTCTCCACCTAACAACTTTTATGATTGAGACAATATTTATCAACACAGGTCATTGTGTCAGTAGGAAGTGGACCATGGGATCAACTGTTTGGTGGTGGAAACTCGCCGGCTTTTGCTGTTGGAGCCGTTGCAGCCTTTAGTGCTGGAACTATAGCCATCTTGGGTATTCCTCGATCTATTGCTCAAAAGCCCAGAGCCATCAGATGAGGTATTTGCTTGTACCTTTTCCAGATTACAGTTAAGACCAGAATGCATCATGGTGCTAATTTATGCGAGGAGCTGTATTTAACTCCTAGTTATTGAGGTTTATTGTCTTCCTTACCCAATATCTTTTGTCTTTTGGCCGTATTTACTTCTTTGGCCCGCAAGTTATTAGAACTCCTTGGTTTTAATATTATTGCTTCATGGTTGCCAGTGTCCTGGAGTAGGATCCGAGCAGCAATGTTTTTGTTTACCAAAGTGGAGACAGAATTTTGAGAAAATAGAGGATTTCATGGAAAATTTTGAAGTTTTGGGAATTTGTTGAGATGTTGAAAGGCCATACTCATTGGACCTTCTTTAAGACACAGGAAATTCCTAAAATTTGATGCTTAAGGATTCAATTTGTTGTGCACTCTGCATGTCTTAGAAACAGTTTCGGCGTATTATATGTACAGAAAGCTGCGATATGCACCATGTTAAAGTTTTGCAAATACCATAGCTGTATGTGGAAGATGGGAAATATGAGAGGCTATTGAAATTCTCTTTGATATGTGGAAGAGTCCACCTGCTTCCATGGAAAGGAAAATGAAGCTGAAGATTACTTCCGAAGACTACTGTACCAACCAAGATAAGTTTCTATTGATCGAGACAAACTTCTCATGGGAAAATAAAATCTTCCAATCCTGTTTTATTACCCTCCTGGTGGTCCAACCGTCCAAGCATGATGTATTTGAGTTTCTTGCATTGTGTGCCTGAATTTTGCTGTATGAATGTGTTGAATAGTGCTTGGTGGCCAACAGTTAGTGCGTTAGTTGTCCGATTGTAACCTTGATGGAGACATGCCTTTTTGATGCTGTGCTTTTCGGAATAGAATGATTGATTTCTGTGGAAAGCATCGTTTGTTATTTATTTCAATGACCTTGCGTGCCTCTGAACCTAGGAATAAATTCTTGCGTTCATTGCACATATCAGAATCTAAGATGGCCTGTTTTGCTTTCAATGCACCCATGCACTGCCTTCTGTTAAGGTCTGAGAATCATTTAAAGACATCGTTTAGTTGCACATTATTTATGCTTCTTATTTGTCAAATCATAAATGAAGAGATGGCAGGACAGTCAAAAGATAGCCTATTGAAAAACTAACATAATATGATTGTTGAGCAACACATCAATTATAGTTTTGGTCCCCCAAGCTTGAGACACTGGAAATGCTTGCCTGTGTGCATGCAACTGTTTATGCATGTTTGGGTACAAGGTAGTGGGAGTTTAGGAAGAGAAATGGGATAGACCATGGAAAGATCGTAGCTAAGCAAAAAATATCAATTCATATAAGAAGACAAATAGAATCCAGCTAAAAAGAATAAAAACTAAACTTTTAAGAACTTCTTGACATCTCCATTCACCTGTCTGTGACTTATTCTGAAATTAGGCATCAACCCTTTTCAGGAAAGAAGAGGGGAAGGTGAGAAGCATGGAATCCGAGAATTTATTAGATTTTCTAGACACATATAATCTTTCTATTTTCATTACGTCGAAAGGTCTCGTCATTGTTTCATTTCCTCTCCTTAGTTGAAACTTACATTTGACCATTTGTGTTCTACTTTTTTGTTTATTATTCTGCCATGAAAAATTCTACTCGACCTCCACTATGACAGCAACTTGGTGTGTATGACATGATTTTCTGATCAGACACAGTGAGATTGGCATCGCTACGTGATCGTAAAAGTGAAATTCTCTATATTCAAAACAGTCAATCGGGATCTCACATTATTGTGAACCCCTCTGTCCGATTAGGATGATAAAATTCGAAATTGGGTTTGGTTCTCCAGTTTCATACCATCAAACACTTATGCAATGTCTGTTTTTTTTTCTCCCCTTATTTCATTGGTTTGTTTATCTTGACACAACTTGTTCTTGTCCACTGGTTTTTTGTCATGACACGTTGCTCTCATCCACAGCAGCTTATTATGCTGGAGAGTGGAGACACATGGAATCTGACATTGGAGGGGTGGGTATGGATTTCAGGGAAGTAATATCTTCCACTATATACATTGAAAACTAGGAGAAAAAGAAGAAGAAAAAAAAGTGATTCTTCTGAAGAAGCTACTGTAGCCAAAGGTTAAAAAATTAAAAGAGAAAAAGAAACAGAACTTGGAAACTGCAATTGCATGCTCTATTCTGTTTTCTGTGCTGATGATGGATAAGGTTGCTTTTTACTACTCTAATGTCTCCAGGCAAAGAACCTCCTCTTTCACCCCCGCAGAGAGACAGTCCCTCATCTGTGTTGTGAGAAAGAGGATACGAATTAAATGGTTGCAATTGAAGCACGTACATATTACTATTTGGTCTCTCTCTTCGCTGTTTGTTCCCTTCCTTCCATCTGCCTCTTCTCCATACTGCCATTTTACTGTCACTTCCCCCCATTAACTAGTTTGTGGTCCCATGCACCTACTCTCCACAAAATCCCATGAAGATAAACCTTTTAAAATTTTTCTTACTTACAAAAGTTATATCATCATCAATACATTTTTCTCACATGTTCTACTTCTACCCTTGATGTTTTGAAGCTTTGTTTGTGCAGCATAACCTGTTTTCAAGTTTACAGACGAAACAGATGGGGCCTGTTTTTGTACTGAAAGTTTGACGCCTCTCAAATTGGGCAAATAGTCAAGAGATGTTTTCATGTTCAAGTGGGCTTCAGATAATCAAAAGGATCGATCGTATATATGCTTAAGGATGTGTTAAATCACATGGGCTGTGTAAGGAATTGGAACCTGCCTTAGAATATGAGACATATCTCCTAACTCACAACTTGGTGGTGATTGAGGCCGAGGAAGCGAATTTTGCTTTTGCCCTTTCCCAATCCCTTGTGCACAGCACAACTCCACTTGACAAACTCAGAGGATTAACTTCATTAATTGGATTAATATTGCCAATTAAACTACACTTTCTCTCCTATCCTTGCTCACTGCACCTTTCTTTTTCTTTCAACTAATTGTGATTACAGGTGCTTTAGAGCGAGAGAAGACGAGTGTTGAAGAAGATGATTGGCCCCCACAAGACAAAAGGTCTTAACAATTTTCAGTAGTACCACTAGTGGACACTTTTTCACCGCCTTCTCTTCACGTAACTTCACAAAGCACAACGTAGCTGTAGGTCCTGATTTCTTCATGTATATATATATGAGCTGCACACCCTCTTAACAGGTATCCAGAACTAGCCTGTGTCAAACAAAACAAGAACAAGAAACTCTCTCCCTTTCAACCCAACACGTTTATGTATCTTGCTCTTCATTCTCTTTAAGCCTTTTTTCTTTTTCTTATCTAATAAAATACTAGCTATAGCTAACATGTGCAACCCAAAACCTTCTTCTCCTTCGTCATTTCTATGCTCTCCCACTACCCGTTTCTCTATTCCCAACAAAGCCACGGATCTTTATACCGATGATCAAGAGGAGCTAAAAAGATGGCCAACCCTTTCTGAGGTAAAAACAAAAGAAACAAAAAGAACCAACCTTTAATTGTTTTGATGAACATGTAACAAAAGGACGTGTGTTCTTCGTACTCAATTTTGGTGTTTCTAATGTTGCTTTCTTGTTGCCCTTTTTGCTGCTTCCATGACAGGCCTCAGAGGAAATCAAAGCCATAGGAAGGATCTCTGGACCAACAGCAATGACTGGTCTTATTCTGTATTCAAGAGCAATGATCTCCATGCTTTTTTTAGGGTATCTTGGTGAGCTCGAGCTGGCTGGTGGCTCTCTATCCATCGGTTTCGCTAACATCACCGGTTACTCTGTCATCTCTGGGCTAGCCATGGGAATGGAGCCCATTTGTGGACAAGCTTATGGGGCCAAACAAATGAAGCTTCTCGGACTCACTCTTCAAAGAACTGTTCTTCTCCTCCTGTCGGCCTCTGTTCCCATCTCTTTCATGTGGCTAAACATGAAGAGAATTCTCTTATGGTGTGGCCAAGATCATGATATATCATCTGTTGCACACACTTTCATTCTTTTCTCCATTCCGGACCTCTTCTTCCTTTCACTTCTCCACCCCCTTCGCGTATATCTTCGGACACAAAGCATCACATTACCATTAACCTACTGTTCAGCCATCTCTGTTCTTCTCCATGTACCTTTAAATTTCATTCTTGTCGTCCACTTCAAACTGGGTATTGCAGGAGTAGCCATAGCCATGATTTGGACTAACTTCAATCTTTTCCTCTTACTCATTTCCTTCATGTACTTCTCTGGTGTATATAAAGATTCTTGGGTCTCTCCAAGCATGGATTGTCTTAGAGGCTGGTCATCACTGCTAGGTCTTGCAATCCCCACTTGTGTCTCTGTATGCCTCGAGTGGTGGTGGTATGAATTCATGATCATGTTATGTGGTCTGCTTCTTAACCCCAGAGCTACCATAGCTTCAATGGGAATACTTATCCAGACAACATCTTTAGTTTATGTCTTCCCATCAGCTCTCAGCCTCGGAGTTTCAACAAGAGTTGGTAACGAGTTGGGAGCGAATCGGCCGGCGAGAGCGCGCATTTCCATGTTAGTGTCGCTGGCATGTGCAGTGGCGTTAGGTCTCTTGGCCTTGTTGTTCACAACATTGATGAGGCATCAATGGGGCAAGTTTTTCACTAACGACGCTGAGATTCTCGAACTCACTTCCATAGCATTACCCATCGCAGGTCTCTGTGAGCTTGGAAATTGCCCACAAACAACTGGCTGTGGGGCTTTGAGAGGCAGTGCTAGGCCTACCATTGGAGCTAACATCAACTTGGGGTCTTTCTACTTGGTTGGAATGCCAGTGGCAATACTAGCGGGGTTTGTGCTCAAAATGGGGTTTCCTGGGCTCTGGCTCGGCTTGCTTGCAGCTCAAGCTTCATGCGCCATGCTGATGCTTTATGTTCTATGCAGAACAGACTGGCTGGTTCAAGTAGAGAGAGCAAGAGAGCTCACACAAACTTCGGTAACTGATACTCCTCCATCACCATTACCAGTTTCATCACCAGCAGCAAAAAGAACAGAGCTTGTTGGTAATCTTGAAGATATACTGTGCATTAACGATGAGCTGGTGCAGTCAAGCTCACTTGAAACAGACCCATTGATATCTTCTACTACACAAACCCTTCATTGATTAGAGATCACTTTATCCATTTTGACCCAAGTTGTAGTAGAACAAACTGATCCTCACTTTCATTTCTTCTGTTATATTTCCTTTTAGGCTTTCCTTGATTTCCACTTTCTTCATGTTGTACTAAAAACATGTAGAAATGGTGTTTAAGACATACTTCCAATTATATATGATGTCTAACCGAATTGATTCTCTTTTCTACTTATAAATATATTTATTTGTATTAATAAATATATATTAACAGTCATTATCAATATAAATAATAGGAAATAAAATGAATTTTTTTGGTCAGTAATGATTGCCGTTTTAAGTAATTTTCTTATTTAGGTAATTTTCAACAAGTTGTTTTTAAGGTTGTCATAAATGCATAAGTATTCAGTTCTTAGCTTTTTAAGAATTTGAGGGTAACGTAGCAACTACCTTTTTTTTGTTTTTTTACAAAGACTATTTTCATTACTTGAATATGTGACGTTAGAAAATGTAAATGCATGAATTATATTTTGAATAATATTGCTTATACATTATATAATTCCTTTCTGTCATATTTTATTATTATTTAAAATAATATAATATTAAAATTTTATCATTCTAGAGTTATGAATAAAAATAATATAATGTATCTTAATGAGACCTTTACCTTTTATTCCTCATTATATAAATTTCCATACCAAAAAGAAAAAAGCATTATATTACTCCTTTTCAAAATTTTAATTTACATTTAATCGGAATCAAATTGTGTCAAAATAATGTTGTTTTAATTAATTTAAATTAAACTAAGTCAGTTTATCTTAAATTAAAACTCACATTTAACTTTGTTCATTTGGGACAAAATCATATTAAACCGAATACAATTAATATGTCAATTCAATTGGAGATGATGGAAAATAATATGTACTTGGAAAGTAACGCAGACAAGACAGATGAATACGAACAAACATGAAGAAGAGAACTGAGAAGGTATATGCAGTTGTGGACAAAACAAGCCGTGAATTAAGAATGATGATAATGGAGCTAGGCAGTGTAGGAGCAGGGGGTTCATGACTGTGGTGGTGAGGGTCCCCCCACCTTCGAACTGAAGAAGCAAAATCCGCCTCCTATCTCTCAGACGACAAAATTACGAGCAGTGCCTCTGCCGACTGTCATTACTCAGTTCCCACCTCCACTGCTGCCATCTTCATCTTCATTTATATATATATATATATATATATATATATATGGTTCAGCCGGATTCTGGCCGAATGGTGTGTTGCCGTTTGGATCTATGAGTTGGCAACCTTCTGCGATGAGTTTCACGTGAAAATACCTGCAAAACAAAGAAGGCTTGTCGGGGGTGGTGTCCCGATTAGCCCCTCCGACGCTCAAGTA
>JANTNU010000002.1:4532503-4555112 GCA_024752395.1 Erythroxylum havanense
AAGATCATCATCCATGGAGACAATGTTAGCGACATTGTCAGTCTCTCCATTAACTAACCCAGAGCCTCTTGCCGAACTCGCTTTACCTCTCCGACAATTTTTCTTCACATGTCCAGATTGTTCATAATTCCAGCATACTACATTTTTTTGTGGAGTTCTTCTTCCGATATCTAACTACCATCAAAGCTGAGTTTTCAGGAATATTTTCACCACCCAGTCTTCTCTCTTCTAAAAAGAGTTTTCTGGCAACTTCAGAAAAAACTATCTTCTCCTTCCCATGAATTAAAATCGGTTTCATGTGTTCATATGAAGGTGGAAGAGACTAGATGAGTCTCAAAGCTTGATCCTCATCATCTATACGAACTCCAATTGCCTCCAGTTCAGAGACGATCCCAATGAGAACACTTAAATGATCTAAAATTGTAGTACCTTCCTTCATCCACAGTGTATGAAACTGCTCCTTTAAGTACACCCGATTTGAGACAACCTTTGTTTGATACAACTCCTCGAGCTTTTCCCAAAGCTCCTTTGCTGTAGATATTCCATGCACATTCACCATAACATTCTTTGTCAAACACAATTGTATCCCACTGGCTGCTCTCAAATCTAGATCCTCCCAATCTTCATCGCTCATACTAGATTTGCCTGTACTGCTATCAGAAATCTGTCTGCCTTTCAATACCTTATGTAACCCCGAATATATCAAAATATCCCTGACTTATACTTGCCATAAGCCAAAATTGATTCTTCCGTCAAATTTTTCCACCTCAAATCTAAGAGAATTCGAAGCCTTATTTCCTGACTTTTTTCTGTGCTCTTCTGCTTTGATGAATTTTACCGTAAAAATGAATAGTACACTAGGAAAGTTTCCAGGAAAGAGAGACGTGGGTCACAACGGATACTCTTAAATACCAAGTCTTTCCTTAGCCAAAACTTTCCTAGACATGTACTACCACACTACCACACCAAAAACTCCACTGCATTTAATAAACCTTTCTCAAGAAAATCTTTTCTGATGTGAAAGATCAGTCAAAACTGCAACCACAGAGTATACTTAGAATTTTCAAGAAAAACACACCTTGGCTCTGATACCACTTGTTGGAAATTTAGACCTTCCAAACTCACACCCAAGGATATTTGATAGACCAAAATATCAGAAAATAACAACACAAGAGAATTTACGTGGAAACTCCCAATTGGAGAAAAACTACGGGCACCAAGAAGAAAATCTACTATGTGAAAAATTCTTACAATCACACAATTTTTTCTCTCACCCAATCCCCCAATACACCAACACACTCACAAAGAAATACACAAGACAAACTCTTCAACTCTCACCTCAAAAGAGGAATTTAACTAGAGTCAAATTTGTCATATAAATCTTTGACTTTGTTTGGTGCATCAAATAAGGAGGTAGCAACCTCCTTATATAGATAAGAGTCTTGCTCTAATTATTATCCCCAACCAATATGGGACATTAAAGAAGCGAAACTCAACAGTATTCTTAAATAGAGAATACTCCCATATGTCTATGTTAACATTCAAAGCCTTAGGAAGGCTCTCTATAAGGGATGAAAACCCTAGCGAAGGAGGAAGCAGATGAAGCATGAAGATAGCAACAATACTAGAAGTGAAAAAAAGGAAAAAAGAAACCAAAAATGGGAAGTGCAAGGGGCATAAAGGTAAAAGAAGCTAGAGAGAAGTCAGAGAACAAAAGCTAGAGGGGATGTATTGTTAGCTTCATAATGCAATTTATTAAGTTGTTTTAAACAATGATTAAAAAATTAAACTGATTCAACCGATTTAACTTTCAAAACTTTAAACCATTCAACCTATTAGTTTATTTAATTTAATAATTAGTTATTAAAAATAAGTCATTTTATTAATTAATAATCAATTTTTTAAACTATTTAGATTTTAAATAAAAATAAAATAACTAATTTTTATTTGATAATCTCCTTCTTCAATTAAACTTCAATCTCTTCAATAGGCAAAGATAGTCACCTTCTTTAATCCTGGTTTAAGTTCTTCAATTTTGTTTAATCTTTGTTATATACCGATTTTTTGACGATATTGAATCTTTAAACCTTTTATCTTGTCGGTTTAATTTTTGGTCTAATTTTTAAAACATTGGTTTTAAGTATGTAAAAAGAATAAGTAAGTGTTAATTTTTTATTTTTTTTAGTGTTTAGTTTTAAACACTAATGGTTGATCCTTTTATATAATATTTTTATAGAAATTTCCTTTTATATAATATTGATGATGACTTATTACAATAATGTTAAAACCAAACCGAACTGGACCGAATGGTTGATCGAAATAAATAAAAATTGACCTAGTTTTTTGGGTTGGTCTATGTTTATAACCATTATAAATAAAAATTGGTTAGTTAAGTAATAAATCGGTCAATTTGTTGAACCGTAACTTAGAATTAAACATTAGGTCATCTGCTTTCACTTAGTCTTTTACACTCTTCTTTGATTTTTAGTCTCCTTCTTTAAGCACACTTCAATCTTTCTAGGGACTCTTCATATTTGCTTAGTCTTAGACAAATATTAAGTCTTCGTCACCTATCAAACTTAATCCTCTTTAGTTACACTCCAACTTTTATTAAATATTTGTACTAGTCTCTTATTTGAATTGATTTTCTTTAATGTTTTTTATTCTTCGTTAACCTCTTCTATGTTTCTTATATATATATATTGTTTTGATTTGTTATGCCGGCATATCATAAGTTAACCCTCCCTTTTATTGTTTTTTCTTTTTTTTTAGATACAAAAGACGCAAGAGTCAAGAAGAAAAAGTTTAAGGGGTTATTTTCAACTTCTTTATTTTTGTTTCATCTTTATTTTTAGTTCATTATTATAGGATTTTATGACTTATTAGTTTTTTTGTTCTAGTTTATGAATCTATTTCATGTTTAGGGGTTTTCTGTTCAGGTTTACTAAGTTGTGAATTATTTTGCTTTCCTTGATATTACTCCTCTAAGAGAATTACTTACTAGCAATAAGTTTTTCTAATATCAATATAAGTGTACAGGGAATTTGTAGTGCTCTTTATTTACAAGAAATTGACAAGCTAGCTTTTTTGTTTTTTGTTCTCTCCTTTACTTTAAAAATCCTAGAGTTTCCATTATGTGGTGTATTGAAATCCATTTTCACTAAAGTTTCTATATTCAACTAGTAAGATCACTAATCGTTATTCTATAGATATCACTTACAAGTGCACCTATCGAATTATAGTATAATATTAGTGAATATCGAATGTCAATCCCATAGAGACTACAAGTATTAGTAATGACCTCTTTTTTATTATCTAACTGACTAATTAAAATGATGATTTAATTTAAACTAAACTAAACTGAAATTCAACACGATAATAAATCAGAACACATATAACAATAAAATTTATCAATATCAAATAACTAGTACCCAGGTAATGAATCTCCGTAAAATCTCTTAAGTATTAGCTCTTTATCACATTTCAATTATTTATCATTGGACCATGAAAATGTCTATCTTATGATATTATCTTTCTCAAGACTATTCCTAACTGATCCTTAGTTAATTAACTAATTTTTTTTCTAATTAAAACCCTTAAGATTGCATTACTCGTTCTGTGAATTTTACTATTAAGTTTGACCCTAATCCAGAAGATTTATGTTGACCTATCCTTAGGTTTTTGTGCAATTCCTTCCAATTATAATAGATCTATTCATACAAAAGGATTTTTCAATCTTAATCATATGAAGTCATATATTAAACTAATATCTTATTGGACCCCGAACTTTTCTTGAAAGTTAGAACTATTAAATAAGAAATTATTAGTGATTAGTTATGAGTAAAGAAAAAGGAGAATTTTTGAATTTGAAATGATATACAAGATTTAGGTAGTGAATGTAGTAAGTTGATGATGAGTGGGTATATGTGTGTATGTTTTGTTATTAATGTTCACGATCAATCATGGACTATAATTTGTTTATGGATGATATTGAGTTTGAATGAAAGTTAAGAAGAAAAATAGAGAATGTAAAAAGGATGATGTTATGATATACTCTATTTTTCTTCACTGTGAATATATGTATATTTATATGAGTGTACTTGAATATGTGTGTGTTTAGAGATAACCAATAGAATGGTTTTTGAGTTGAAAAACAATTGTAAGATGATGGTCTGAAGTAAGAAAGATTGTGTGAATGGAAGTTAAGAGGAAGAATAGTATTTGAGCATGAAAGTAGAAAATGCAGAAAAGTAATAAAGCATGAATAGGTTGACTATGAATTTTAGGTTTTGATGATGTCTTTGACTAAACTTGTATATTTTAGAGTAGTATGAATTTATGGTGAATGAGTTGATTGAAATGGAGTAAAAAAAACTAGAAATAAAAGTTTGAAATGTTAGTTTTTTGAAAATTTGAAGTATGAAAATTTGGGAATGAATAGTAGTGGAGAGTTGGATTTTTTTATTTGAAAGTTCTATGAATTTTCTAGGTTGATCTAGAGAGATTTTGATAAAATTATCTTCATGAAAGTTATAGTTTATCCTTCTAGCTTTCTAACGCTATAAAGTATGAAATTTTTGGACAATGGAGTTAGAAGATATGATCATTAGAAGTTGTGATCCAATTTAGGATGAAACTTTCAGGATAGCCACATTGATTTAAAATTTTGATCCTTATAGAGATAGAAATTTCTTTTAAGTTTTTTCATAAAAGTTGTAGATCTTTCTTTTAGCTTTCCATTGGTACCAAATTTGTAAAATTTGGAGTTCTAGGTCAAAAGATATGAAATTTAGAAGTTGGGATGTCAGAAGTAGGGAGGACCAGGCGGTCTCGCGACCGCGATCCATCACGACTCGGCTTGTTTTGTGAGCCGGCTCGCGATCGCAATGCTGCTCGTTGACTCACCTGAACACTATTCACTCTTTTGCTTATAAATTTTTCGTCCGACCTTCAATTGACTTGATTTTTGAAGCGTTAGATTTCTAAGACATTCCTCTACCTCTCCATAAAAATTTGTAGGTTTTGATATTAATTTTAAAAATATTGATTGAATTAAAGTGAGAGGATCGGTTAAAAGAGTATGAGTTGGATATTTTTCTGAACATTCTTCAGTATTTTGGTGATATCTCGATCTATAGAGATCCAAATGAGTTGATTCTTATTTCTCAACAACCTAGAGACATGGAGATTCAAATTATTTGAAGGAATCAATTTTTAATTTAGGCCCCAAGACTTTCAATTATTGGAGTGAAGTTAGGTGTAGTGTTCAGTCTTGGTTTAGTATTAGCCCGAAAGTATTTTGGCCATAACTTCTTAACTACTGAACCAAATTGAGTGATTTTAGTGTTAATGGAAACATAAGACATAGAGGAACATTTCTCTAGAAGGAAGTGTTATCAAATTTCTTCATTTATCTTATCAAAATAAGAAGTTAAGATGCTAGTAGTTGATGGATAAAAAGGGGGGGGGCAAAATTGGGAGAACCAATTAAATGAAGGGTAAAAAGGGAAGAGCAAGCATAATGTGGTATTATTTAAAATAAGAAGAGGAAAATCGTGGGACTTAGAAAATAGAAGAGAAAAACGTGAAAAGGAGAAGAGAAGAAGGAAGATTATAGAAAACTTGAAAGGAAGATCATAGAAAACTTGAAAGGAAAAAGAAAGAAGAAGGAAAAGAAGAGGAAATCAACTTGTTGGAGGTAAGATTTCATCTTTCTTCTTGCTAGATTAATAAGGGGATTAAATAGAGATTAGGGTTTTTGTTGAAAATAAAGAAGGAAAAGAAGAAGATGATGAAATCAACTTGATTTTGGATTTCTAAGCTAGGGTTTTGGTTTTTATAGCTTAGATGGACTATGGGTTGGTTAGATTTAAATTCAATTTTAGCATTTCTTTGATTTTTGAAGTTTATAAACTGTCATTGAATATGGATTAAATAGAAATTGGTTTATTTGAAGGGAATCATGAAAACCTTACTCAAGAGAAAGAGGAAAGACAATTTTGAGCTTAGATTTTCAGCAAAAAAATAGGTCGGTAATATGTTTATGATTGTTGTATGATAGGCAAATGTCCTATTTGTATGTTTATGCTTAGATTTTGTGAATTTGAATTGTCGTGATTGCATGAAAAATGTATGATGATTCATTATCATGTCATGCCATGAAAGACGAATAGCTTTTTGTATGATGAATTATGACCATGTTATACCAAAAACGGTTATGATATTTTGAATTGAATTATGAGCATGATTATGCTATATTTTGTATCATGGCATTTTGATTAAATGGAAACGAAAAAAAAAACATGAGAATATGAAATTTGTTATTGACTAAATTGAGCATAAAATTGTTTGTGGTTGGGCAAGAGAGTAACGTTTCGTTAGTCATGTGCATGTTGACGTATAACTTTCTCCCGACTGCCAGTTTGAGGCCACGAGATCTTGAGAAATCAGATTCGTTTTGTTCACGGTTTACACTTCGGTTTATCTATTTCGTTTCACGAAACTTTCTAGCCATTTATGTATGCATTTGCATTTTAATATGTTAAGTTATGATGCAAGATTTGGTGTTATGTTTTGATGATTAATTACACTTGTCATGTTCTATGTGATGATATGTTGAATTGTGAGTTGTGAATTTGAATTGTGAATGATTGAATTTCTAGCCCAATGAGATTTAAATGTATATGAATATATGATGTATATGTATGTCTGATTGTGTGGCTAGGTGCAAATGGCTATAAACGTATTAGCCACTGAGCTGTGTAGCTCACCCCACGCTTTCCTCCTCAGGTGCAGAAGGAGAAGATTAGCGATCCTTGCAAAGCATTGGAACACCAAGAATATAGACTTTTGTAATTAAGTTAGTCGGGAATTTTTGTAATTTAGAATCTTTTTAAGCATAAGCATTCAAATTGTATCGTGTGTATTTCGTATTTTTGCATATTGTATTTTGAAATGAGCTTGTATAAACTCTTATAGAATTCATTTATGAAATGTGATTGGATTTTGGCTTGTGACTCTCTAAATTTTAATTGTTTGATGTTCAACTATTGTGGGCAGACCACCATTATAGGATGATGGGTTCCGTTTTGTCTCCGAATGTTTGGGCTCCAGAAATAGGGTCCAATACCATACATATTAATTCAAAATGCAACAAACACAATTGAATCATAATGAATCAATCAATCAAATTGCATTAGATAAAAGATCAAATCACAATATCCATCATAACTTAGGGTTCATCATACCTAGGCACCAAACAAACTTAGTTCATAAACATAAAAAAACAAGACAAACATCAAAAGTTCAAAAGAATAATTAAATAAAAAGATTACAATATGTACGTGTGTGTGTGTATCCCTTTCTCTAATACAATCCCCTTGAAACTTCGATGGAAAGCCATTCTTTATTGGATCTTTGAAGTAAACTTCGTGTTTTCCACTATTATAGGTACAAATTTGTGTCTTAAAATCTAACTTTGCCTCTAACTTTGACTCTAATTGTTACTCTCATGTCTGTTCTTTATAATTGCCTTTTATAGTGCAAGATTAAGATCTTTGAATAGTGTGACTAATTGTGTACCTCAAAAATGCTTTAGAATTACAAACTTACATGATTTTAAAAGCTTATATAGGTATAGGACACGGTTGTGTACATTACTTACATAGGCGAGTATTGTCACACCAACAAAACAACATCTTCAAAACTTTACACATTCATAATGACTTACATAATCCCTTACAGGACTGTGTACCTCTAAAATAGCTTTAATTGTTCCATTTTTTTGGCCCTGATTTCTCTCCGTTTTCTCTCATTTTGATCCATTAAGACAATTGAGACTTAAAAACATACTAGAAACAAAACAAGTATAAAAACAATATAAAACCCTCAAATAACAAGCAAAACAATCTAATACAAGAATAAAAAAAACATTCCATTAAATGTTTAACACCAACCAGTGGTAATGTCCCATTTTGGATTAGGTAAGAGTTATAATGTAGATGCAAACTCAAATAAAAATAATTGTCTATATATGTGTTTTTGCCTTTTTGGGGTACTTTCACTTGAAAATTTTTAGTGTAGCTAGGGTACCATAGAGCATAATTGGTTAAAAATATTCAAGCTTGGAACATGTTTATGGTTAACTATATATAGATGTCAACTCAGGTTGAAGATAGCTTTGTTGCTGATATTTGCCACATCTATGTTCCTAAAATTTCTATTTAATTAACTCATTTACGTAGATTAATTTCATTATTGTTGATGCTGGAAAGAAATGTCTTGGTATTTAGAAACTAATAATCCCATATTTAGCTACTATATATTTTCTATGTTTTGTTTTTATGAGATACTTACAACACACTGAGGCTGACAAGTTGACCTTTGTATAGTTTATCATGTTTAAAGAAGAATGATCAAAACTTGTGATTTTTATTTTGGCTTATGATAAACCTTGTAAAGTAGAAATTAATTAGCTAATAAGATGATATTCAATTTCATAATTTTGAGGACGTTGTTTAAAATAAAGGTAATACGTGGTATTAATTCTTGGTTCAGTCAATCCAATTTCATATTATATAGGTTTCTTATTTTCAAATTCTCATTTCATATTTATAGATTTAATTCAACAAAATAAATAAAGAAATATTGATCAAATTTTTGTCTGTTTTCAAAACATATTTTAAGGAGTACTAAAACAAGTAAGGAAAAATTGTGGTGTGAAGTTTCATATCTATCTATGTTTTTTATGTTAATTTTAAGCTCAAGGTTTATTTTTATCTAGGCCATTATTAATTGGAGTTTTAGAATCTTTATGTTTCCTGTTCAAACTTTTAATTCAATGATGCATTTTTCTTAATCTTAATTACTTACGGTTTCTTATTTCATTTAGTCAATAACATTTTATTTTAGCCAAGATGTGTTTTAGACCACACATAGCTTTGTTATCTCTACATGTTGTTTATAAAAGCTTAACAAACTAAGCTCAAAATTATGTAACAATCCAGTAGTACATTCCCTTAATTTTGGATTCCAAGTGATTCGCCTCTCAAGTATCATGATAAATGATGAGAGAACTTTTGGCATCAATTAAAATTTGATATGGAATTTCTATCAAACCCAACTGATTATGTCTATATTCTAAATTGATGTTAAAAGTTAAAACAATTATACAAAAGGTTATATTACAATATTCCTTTAAATTAGACACATTTCAGTTGAAAGTTATAACTTATTATAGTTAAAATAAAGAAGTAAAAGGAAACTACCGTTGGAGTCTATCTCTAAGAAGTGGGGTTTTAGTCCTTCATTTGTATAAGAGAAGATACAAAGTTAATATACATGGTGTACTAAGGTATATCAACTT
This sequence comes from Erythroxylum havanense, assembly GCA_024752395.1. Lineage (NCBI taxonomy): Eukaryota > Viridiplantae > Streptophyta > Magnoliopsida > Malpighiales > Erythroxylaceae > Erythroxylum > Erythroxylum havanense. Next base: position 4,541,868 of record JANTNU010000002.1, read on the forward strand.
ATAATCTTGAATCTAAAAAGTTAAAACAAGATGGTAAGTAAAATTACAAAAGCTTTATTTAAGATTTTGTAGAACAAAACAAGGAAAACGATAAAAAAAGTAATCAAAATAAGATCAAGGAATACAAATAATGTAAATTGTAATTAGTAATTACAGCCAAAGAGCCTAAATTGGAGTAATATATGAATTTTCAAATTTATAATTGAACCCTAATAAAGTGATGATAACATATAAACCAATATAAAATGTTTGTAATTTTTTTGGCATAACTATCTCGTAAAACCTTTTTACCTATTTTTTATGACGTAATATTATTATTTATTCAGTATTAATAGGACAAGTATTTTGAACAGCTTTTTCTTAGAATGTTCAGATCTTATAATTGTGCATAAAACAAAAAAAATTTATTATATATTTTCAGGTTAAAATTATAATGAAGAATATGGAATCATCGTAAAAAGATTCGATGAATTTAACCTTTTCTACTCGTGATAAGTTTGATTCAACATGAAATTACTTTTCTTCTTTTGAAACATTTGATTGAAGTATCCAATATAATTGCATATTTTACGATAGAATGTTTAAAAGGTATAAATTTATAGAATGAAATAACATCTTATTGGTGTTGATGATAATGTTGCTTCTTGCAAAAAAGTTTCATTTGAACGTGAGAGGATTGAAAATTATTTGTAGCAACAAGTGAAAAAGAAAAATAAAAATAAAAAAGCTTGTAACATATCTTTTGGAGATGATGAAGTACGATAGGTATTTGATAGAAAGAAAAAAGAATGTTATTATTGACATAGATTTTTATTTTCCTCTAATAACTACTCCTAGTTCTTAAATCATTCGTATAATCCTTTAAATGCTTTAAATTCATCATATCTTCAAAAAGTAATAAATACTACAATGATGATAGGTCTAAGATTTAAGGCATCTTCTTATTATAAGATTCGTGTGTCTTTACTTTAAGATTTTAAAAAAAATGTCAATTGATTGTGGAAACATATAAGTCTAGTTAGAGAAAACATGAAGCATTATTACAGTAGATGGGTGGACTGATCAAAGATAAAAAAAACTTTGATCAGTTTATTGTTTTATTATAATGTCAGAACAATTTTTATCAAATTTTTTGACGATTTTAATATATTAAAAAGTATATATGCTTTATTTGGATTATTTTCTAAAATTGACCAGTGAGTTGGATCAAAAAAATGTTGTACACTTTGTTATAGATAATGCAACTAATTATGTATTAGTTAGGTACTTGTTATAATCAAAGCATGAGTATATTGCAATAAGTTATCAAATAGTGCAAAAGGAAAGAGGATTACAATATTATTATGGATAATAAAATTTGGATGCTTGCTTGATTATTATAAAGATTTTGGGCCCATTTATAAGGTTGTTGATAATTATAGACTTATATGAGAAGTCATATTCATATATACATAGTATATAAATATATAGATATTTGGAATATGTATTTATGTATGTGTGCATGTTGTATGTATCTATAAGATGAGATGTATAGAGTTTGCAAGAAAATTATGAATCTTTTTAAGGGAAGGAGAAATTGTACAAACCTTATATAGATATTCTTAATCAGATATGAGATAAGTATCTTACTCAAATGATCTACTTAACAGCATACTTCCTCAATTTTTATTAATTATATGTGTGCATGTTATATGTATGTATAAGATGAGAAGTATAGAGTTTGCAATACAATTAAGAAAATTTTCAAGGGAAGGAGAAATTGTACAAACGTTATATAGACATTCTTAATTAGATATGAGATAAGTATCTTACTTAAAGGATCCACTTAACAACTTACTTCTTCAATTTTTATTAATTATATAGTGGATATATATATATAAATGTTGATATTATGGGCGATCTCCTTGATGTGATTGAATCGAAAGGTATTTTGATTTTTTAACAAATGAAACTAAATTGTATAGTAAAGGTTTAGGAAGTTTTGTTAAATCTTTTGCAAAAAGATAACTTACAATAAACAAATGTAGCATGGTAAGTTTTCATACTTTTAGTTTATCCTTTACTTATTAATAATATGTTTTTTACATTTATTATTATTTATTTGAGGTGCAGATAAGTGATGAAGATTATTTTTATAAAAGTGCTCTATCATTGAAAAAAACTTGTCATTCGATTACTCAGTCAAACAACTTCTGTATCAGGTTGTGAATGTAATTGGAGTATTTTTTTAATGTATTCATATGAAAAAATGAAATCACCTTAAACATTAAAGATTCAAGACCTTATTTATGTTCATTTATTTTGTTTTATTTTTTTTCAATAACTTTTTTTTATTATTGACTTTATAATTCCTTTATTATGCATTCAAGCCACTTAGTAAGAAGAGAACGTATGATCCAATTGATGTTGATTGTATTAACTATACTAATTTTTGGATCCAAGAAGAAGAATCATCTCTTGACCTTGATTATAATAAATGTTAAAAGGTGATTTATGAAGAAAATATATTTATCACGACAAATAAATTAAGAACAACTACTGATAATCAATTGATATCATATTTTGCACATGTTTAACATTAAAAGTATAATGTATTAGAGAACAATTTTGCATATTACTAATTTGTAATTTATTTGATTGCAAAAGAAGATATCGATATAAATATTTAAGAAAGCGTAGTTTATAGACCTTTAGATACCATTGAAGAATTTGGAATTCTTGGTGATGATAAGACACAATATCTTTTAGAAATACAATTTTAATTTAATTTTTATTATAAGTTTTTATGTTAGATTTAATTTTATTTTGAATTATTAGATTTATTATACATTAATAGACATTGATGTATTTTTTAATTTAATTAAACTTTTTATTTTAATAATTTTTTACTTATTATAATAAATTTAGCTTCTTATTTATTATATATTGATTTCATAATGGATTAATATTAGTTAAATCTTTAAACCTTAAATCTCTTCTACTGTCAATTTGATGTATGGTTTAATTTTTAAAGCATTGCCTATTAGAAATATGATTATATGTTAGATACTAAAAATTTCTGCAGAGAAAAAGATATCACGAATTCTTTCAAATTTCAAATTTTATAGACTTACTTAATCACATCAACAAAATGTTAATAAAATGTTTTTTTGAAATTCAATTATCCAATTTGTTAAAATTTAAATATTTAATTAAAATTTTAAAAATGAGATATTAAAATAAAATTAAAATAATGTGACATCTTGTGATTCGTTCTCTCTCTCTCTCTCTCTTTTATATATCTAAGTTTGAGTTTGATTAAGCAAATTTAAAGTTTGACAACTCTATCTAAAAATATTATACTTTTAAGTACTAGTATCGAATAAGTCAACCCGTTTTAAGTTTTGAATCTTTTGACTTCATGATTATCGTCTACGAGCATAATAGGATATAGAAAAAATAGCGTTATATGTAAAATAAAATTTATAAAGTATGTAATAAAAGATTAATTAATAAAGTTTTGGTAAATTCTATTTCATTCCTTCTGTACAAACTGTCCCACATCTATTATAAATTAAGGAGTCCTTTCATTTTGATTTTTTTTTAGTTTTTAGTTTTTAATTTTATTTTAGTTTTTTAATTTTTAAATAAAAAAGAAAAATATGTTTACATATTAATTACATTGAAGTTATATTTTTATTACTAATAATAATTACATGTTAGAAAATTTAATCATAAATTATAACATTTATCGATAAATTATTAATAAAATATTATATTTTATGAAAAATAAATAATTTAATAACTAAATTTTTATTTATAAATTAATAATTTATTTTGATTATTGAATGAATTTTTATTTATAATTTATATATTTTAAAGATATTTTAAATTTAATATATTATATTATATTATTTAATTATTTAATATTAAATAAAAAATATTTAATTAGTAGTGAATTAAATTATAAAAAAATAAAAATTTGAAAGAAACCAAAACAAAAAATAAAAACTAACATTTGATGTTTCTTCGAGGCCTAAATATAAAGCTATAAGGGGCTAGTAAGAGTAAAGGCTATCTTCTTAGTCTGATATCAGGGGCCTAACAATCCATTTCTTTTAGTGCATCAGATCTATCTCAAACTCCAAGTAGGACAATCCAAACCCAAAAGTCAAGTAATCAATGTTGCCAATTGGTACTGAACTAAGTTTGGATAAGATATTATATTGATACTAGTTAAAATTGGATATTATTTTAGGTAATTTTTAAAATTTATAAAATATTTTTTAAATTTTTAAAAAATTATAAAATAGTCGATTGTTGTATTGTATAGTTGTACTGTATATTTTTAATCTTGTCTCCAAAAATAAAAATAAAAATAAAAAATAACAATAATTTTTAGATATTTCACATATAAATAATAACCAAAATTTATATAAAAAAGACAATCATTATCAACAAATATAAAATTAAGAATAATATAAAGTATTTAAAATATTACAATTTCAATTTTTATTATATAATAAATAATAATTACACAAAAATTTCTAATAATAATAATAATAAATATCATTAACTCTTAAATTATTATAATTTACAAGAAGAGTTTGTGATAAGGAAGTAATCAAGTAAAACTGAAACATGAAACAAAAACATATATTACTTAATTTACTATCAATTAAATAATTATATATTTAATTAATTAAAATTAATTATTACTAAAATTATAACTATCTTAATTTAATTTAATTTATAAAATTAATTTAATAATTATTAATAAATATAATTAAAGCAAAATTATTTTAAAAATATATTTCAAATAAAATTTGATTTAATAATTAAGAATATATATAATAAATATTAGTTTATAAATAATAATTTTAAATTATTTATTTAAAAAATAAAATATATTTATTAATACATTATTAATAAATATTATATAAAAGATTAAAATAAATTTAAATAAATAATTTATTATTTAAATTTATTTTCAATTTTTATTTAATGAATAATTATTATTAGTGATAAAATATTTAGTTTATTTTAAAAATAAAAATTAGAAAACACATAAAAGTTTAACTAAATAACAAGTTAAAAAAACTTTGAAAAAAAGAAAGGGGGAGTTAAATTTTAAAAAAATTTTGAAAATTTTGCAACTTAATTTTTATATTTCTCAATAATTTTTAGTACTGATTAATATGATTGGTATTGTAAATATCGGCCGATATCAGTACATAAGTGCTTTTATTTTATATCATTCTTTAGTCGGTACAACATGTACCGCTCGATACTGGTCGATAGGAAATGAAATTTAAAATAATGCAAATAATGGTTTTTAATCAAGTAAAGGACACCTACGGTGAAACAATATTAATTTATTTTGACATAGCATGATGAAATCTATTAATTTTAATTAGATCATATGATTAGTGTGATTTGGTATTGTCCTATAACATTGGTGACTTGATAATCCTATTCCTAATAAACGTGAGACCAAGTTCCATCCTCGACCGTTTGGATTCCAAGTTGTGGCAAATGTACACCCTGAAATCTTGGGAACCAATCTCTTTCGCTACTTTGGTGATCCCCCGCTTCCCACCTTATCTTTTTCATACATATCAACAGTTCTCCTCAAAATCTAACGGACAAGAAAGTGCCACGATCACACACATAACCAGATTCCAAGAATCATAAAAGCATTAGAACGTACGATACTCCCGTCTAGAGTTTGGCAGTTTCGGGTGAATCCTACTTTATGAACCACACCCGAAAAATGTGGTCCGAGTAGAAGATGGACTTGGAAGTTGGAAATGGAGTGTGGATAAAACGTGCTTGGCATCCACCAATCAGAATTCAGGAATCCCAAAAGAGAAAGCGATTACGATCCTCCAATCCTCAGTCGGATTTGTTTTTTATTTTTATTTTTAGTTTTCCCCAATAATCCCACTAATTCAACTCCTAATTGTACAAGGTCAATAATATTGTACCGACCAACTACTTTCAATGTCATACTAGAACTTGGAAAATCAACATTAGACTATAAAGACCAAACGCAGGCACATCGTTGGCCACACGCCCATCTTCTCGCTCCACTTTGCCGGAGGTCGTTTGGCATCTCATAAACCTCTCCCGCCACTCAAATCCCTTCTCCCGGGCAGTAGATTTACGGTTAGGGTTCGAACGCTATCTGGCTGCCATGGCTGTTTCGAGCGGTTTTGCCATCACCTTGGCCGGTTCCAAATTGGAGACTTTGTTTTCGAATTCTTCTTCTCCGTCGTCCTCGGTGGCGTTTAGGGTTCGCATGTGTCCGCCGTTGCGGGTTCGGTTGGTCTGCGAATCGGGTCTGAGCAATCGCAGAAGAATGTTGGCTAAGAGAGAAGGGGTGAGATGCGATGTAGCGGGATCGGCTACGAACGCCGTCATTGAGACTGACGCCGGCGTCGATCAGGCGAGGGTTCCGCGTTTGTCCGCTCTTGAACAGCTAAAGACGTCCGCGGCCGATAGTGAGTCTGATTTTCAACTGATTTAAACTTGATAAATTTTGTCTTTGTTTTACCGTCATTGTTCGTCGGATATTTATCTGTCTGTTAATACTGTTGAGACTATACTGGTTAATTCAAAACTGACATGGCTTTCAGGAGTCTGATGTACGATCAGGTTCCACTTGCAGATTTTGGGTTTCTAAAAGTGCATTCCATGCATTTATATTTCCCATATTGTTTATACTAGTGTTTGGATTGTTAATTGGAAGGATTTGTCAAAACTGAAAGGAAAAACGTGTCCCTTTCTGATAAAGGCCAGGATTTGAACACCTGTAGTACTTGGTGTGGTCTTACCATACCGGTATCTGTTTACCTTTGTTAGATTGTTCAACTGAATAATTGTACATAGTCCATCCTTTGATTATTACCGTAAAGCGTCCAACTTTTGTTCTTATCTGATTGTCTTGTCATTCACCTTTCTCAGGATATACAAAGGAAAGAGCCAGCATTGTGGTTATTGGGCTAAGTATTCACACTACTCCTGTTGAAATTCGCGAAAAACTTGCCATTCCAGAAGCTGAATGGCCTCGAGCCATTGGGGAGTTGTGTGGATTGAATCATATAGAAGAGGCTGCCGTTCTTAGCACCTGTAACCGAATGGAGATATACGTTGTTGCCCTGTCTCAGCATCGCGGGGTGAAAGAAGTGACTGAATGGATGTCAAAGGTATTTTTCTTTCGTTTTTGTTATGCTGTTTATTGACTACTAAACTATCTTTTCTATTTTCTGTTTATTCTACACCATTCAAATAGAAACTAAATGTGATTTTATGGTTAAGGAACATGGCATTTTTTAAAACATTTACAGCAACTGATTCTCTGAGTAGCTGCCTTCCATTATTGTAGTACAATGATCTCAATCATCCCATACGAATAATCTCAGATGTCCCTAATAATACATCAATTGTTGAGATTTAGCTTGTTCTGGATTGAAAAAATTGATTTCCTTTTCTTTACTGTGTTTCTAACCAGTTATCTTTTATTCTACTTTTGTTACAGACAAGTGGTATCCCTGTTTCAGAAATTTCTCAGCACAGGTTTTTGTTGTACAACAATGATGCCACACGACACCTCTTTGAAGTTTCTGCAGGACTTGACTCTCTTGTTCTTGGAGAAGGTCAAATTCTTTCTCAGGTTAAACAAGTTGTGAAGGTTGGACAAGGAGTTGTTGGTTTTGGGAGGAACATTAGTGGGCTGTTTAAGCATGCAATCACTGTCGGAAAGCGGGTTAGAACTGAGACCAATATAGCTGCTGGGGCGGTTTCTGTAAGTTCTGCAGCTGTTGAACTGGCTTTAATGAAGCTTCCTGAATCGTCACATGCCAATGCCAGAATGTTAGTTATTGGAGCTGGCAAGATGGGGAAGCTTGTCATAAAACACTTGGTGGCAAAGGGCTGCACAAAGATGGTGGTAGTTAACAGAAGTGAAGAAAAAGTTGCTGCCATACGTGAAGATTTGAAAGATGTTGAGATTATCTACAAGCCCCTGACTGAGATGCTAACTTGTGCTTCTGAAGCTGATGTGATATTCACCAGCACAGCTTCAGAAGCTCCATTATTCTTGAAAGAGCATGTTAAGGATCTTCCCGCTGTTGGTTCAGAGGTTGGCGGTCTGAGGTTATTTATTGACATCTCTGTTCCACGAAATGTGGGCTCATGCGTGAATGATGTCGACGGTGCACGAGTTTACAATGTTGATGACCTTAAGGAGGTTGTGGCTGCTAACAAAGAAGATCGTCTCCGGAAAGCAATGGAAGCTCAGGCAATTATCCTGGAAGAATCAAAACAATTTGAAGCTTGGAGGGATTCGTTGGAAACGGTTCCTACAATCAAAAAATTGAGGGCTTACGCTGAGAGAATCAGAGCTGCAGAGTTAGAGAAGTGCCTGTCAAAAATGGACGATGATATCTCAAAGAAGACAAGGAAAGCCGTGGATGATCTTAGCCGTGGTATCGTGAATAAGCTTCTGCATGGTCCAATGCAGCATCTGAGATGTGATGGAAGTGACAGTAGGACTCTTAATGAAACCCTTGAGAATATGCATGCTTTGAACAGAATTTTCAGCCTTGAGACAGAAGTAGCTGTATTGGAACAAAAGCTTCGGGCCAAACAAAGCCAGAAGTAGTACCATCCTAATATTTTCCTCAAATGATACCTCAGTTCACTTTTTCAGAATTGAATAAGGAAAAAAGGAAATTTCCTCAACTCCTTGCCAGTGTTAACCCCATTTTAGTCTTCAGCACGACATTGAATTGTAGAGGTCCCTTATAGAACCTCCATTTATTTCTTGTGAGCCGCTTTTTCCTAATTTCCGTTGGTTCAATGTGTCCAACTCTTTCATATGTAACTCTTCAGCTTTTAGGAAACTTGTGAGTGAGGTGAGCTTGATCCCTGTGCCGGTTTGTGCCTGTATCTCGTATGCTGATAAGTCTAATCGGTTGTAATTACTTTATTTCTTATTTTCAATATAGAGATGAGCCTTTCTTACCATTTTTCTTAGAATACTTACCCCCTCAGTCCTATGTTTCATTGGAACAAGTTATTTTCAGCATTCGTAATTGATGATGCTTAAAATGAGGTGTAGGTAAAAGCTCGTACCTTTGAGCCTTGATCCCCAGTTCGTCAAATCAATTCAACAGGACTTCAGCTCAGGTATTTGAGTATGACAGATTTCAAGTTCAGATTTTAACAAATTATTTGGATTCCACTAATTATGAGAAATCTGATTGTCTTGACTTGATATTAACATGTCAATATGTATTTGATCAGTCTGATTTAATCCGATGATTAGGTCTTAACAATCACTTCAAATTCTCTGTCTAAAAAATAGTGTACCTATTCTGTCTTAATGTATCCCACCTATTTATTTATATGAGACCCACATAAATAAATGGTTAAGATACATTGGGACAGAATAGGTACACTATTTTTTAGACAGGATGAGTCCCTCTTAAGAATGACATTACTACTGACCAATTGAAGAAGAATGATATTACTACTGTATTAATCTACAATCTTTAATGGTAGTGATAATGATAATAATATCTTGAAAATACCCCCATCTTATCTGTTCTTCCTCACTCTTCAACGATACTAATTCACCAAATCAGAAGTATGCCAATGAATCTAACGAAATAGCACTAACACAAGAATACGTGATTTCAAAAAGACTCCGATGAACAAGTTCCTTATGACAAAATGGTAAATACAAATCACACAACCTTCTCCAATCAAATATCGAGCAAGACAGCAAATGATGGGAGATAAAAGAGAATAAAAGCACCCAATACAAAGTAAAAACGCTTATTCTCAAGAACAAGTATGAAAAAGCCACTAGTTCTTCACATGGAGTTTTCTTGGATCTTCAGATGGCGGTCGAGAAAAAAAATTTGAGTTTTAAAGTTTATTTGAAATTTGTTAAGAGATAGTGATGGAATTGCAAAAATTGAAATTTTGATTTCTTATGATTATTTGAGAATTTAAATTAAAAAATTGTAATTAACTTAATTAGTTAAATTAAATTTTGTTAATAATTTAAAATAAATTTAACATAAATGTGACGTAAAACTTTATATGAAAAAATAAAATTTATGTATCGTATTAAAAATATAAAATATGTATCACATCAATATTAATGTGAAACATAACAATTAAAATTTTTATTTAAAATTCATTTTTAACGTAATTATAAATGTCCAAATTTATTTTAAAATTTTATTAAATTAATTGTTAAAATTATATAATTGTTAATAAATTAGAGATGAACTCTAATTAATATTTATAAATTTAATATATCCTTATTTTTAAGAAATTAAAGTAACAACGACCTTTTAATCAATTAGTAACTTTAAATTGGTAGATAAAAAATCAAAAATTACCAATCCGAGGCATGTAAAAAATAAAAAATTACTAATCCGAGGAAAGTCGATTTTGTAGTGAATACTGAGTCTAGATCCTCTGTCCAATATTATAATGTCTTATTGTGTCCAATGAATCTCAACCATTTATTTATGTGGGTCCCGTGTAGATCCCACAAAATAAATGGTTGAGAATCTATGAGACAGAATAAGACATAATAATATTAGACAGAGGATCTTTTCTCGTGAATACCAAGACACCAAGTCTGAGAAAGATGTGCTTACAAGAATTTGAACTTGGGATTTCTTAACATGGCTGCCTTCATTCCATTCGACCATTTTTATGCAGCAGCCAACGTTATATCCTTCATTCCATTCTTAATACTGAAAAGGCTTTATAAACTCACAAGAGACTAGGATACGAGAACTCTTAACATTTAGAACTTTTAAAAGAGACTCATGAACTCAGAAAACCCAGAATACAAGACCCCCAACATTCAGACCTTTCAGAAAGATTTTAAGAACGAGTTGGACCACAGCCTAAGATGCATTCCCTTCATATTATTCCTCTCTTGTTTCACATACATCTTCCTTCATATCCTGCACTGGCAAACAATGCTTGCTTTATTTCTTCTGAACTCATCAATACCCTGCGATCCAATTCCTGTAATTAAGAACAGACAGAACACAAACTAGCCATCAGCATCAGTCATGTAGAAATAAGAGCAATACGAATTTGATGGCAGAAGTTTAACCTCTGAGCAAGAAGCCTGCATTGAAAACTCATTGAAACAGCTAATAACACATTGTTGAATCTCCACTCCTAATGCTTCTAAGGTTTTTACGGTTGATAATAACAACCCAGGCTTTCCTGCACAGCAGATCTCAATTCGAGTACTTGCATTTCTCCTTTCCACGTTGAACTGTAGATGGAACAGTTAAGAAAATTATTTTCAGGTATTTTCTTTAAGAGTTCTCATAGATAAGCACAGTGCATGTACCTTAGGTGAGTTCCTCACTACAATTTCACTTGATTTTATGTCCTTCAACTCATCTGAATCTTTACCCACCTGAATTTCCTGCTGCAGGAACTTGATTCGCTCCGACAGCTCCTTTATGTAATCTATTGTGTCTGCAAGTATGGATGTCCTGTCCATCTGGTGCAAAGATTTTGAGATATCAGACAAATTGACCTCCTTCAAGAGCAAGAAACTTATCAAAATGGTAGTTTGGAGCTGCAAAACTACTTACCTTGCTTATCTTGGGAACTATTGATCTCAGCAATGAGAGCCTGTCGTTTAGCCTCTTTCTACGCCTTCTCTCAGCCATTAGATTCTTTGATGGCAGCCCATCAAGCTTCTTACCTCGAACTTTTCTTCCTGGACAAGAGCCAATGTTCAAAACAGGCACTTCAGGAGGGTCAGGGGACTGAATCAGCTCATCTTTGCAAGTAGCCTTCTTCTCGAAATCATGGCCATCATTAGCTGTAACCAGACCATGCTCTTCATTCTCCAATATGGATATTGGTGTGTCTTCTTGGAGAGAAAATGGTAGCGTCTCAAATGTGACACGCGAAGACTCAGTAAACTTTGGTACTGAGAACTCATCTCTGAAATATGATCCAGATAATTCATCTCCAAACGGGAAGCCATTGATTCCATTGAAGCAGTAGTAGTTGTTGAAGTCTTGTTGCAGTATGGAGAATTCTTCACAGAAACAATCATGGTTCCAGCTAAAGCTACTAGATAAAAGCTCACTCATTTCCGTTGAGAATTAAGAAACCTGGAAAGTTTTCCCAATTCTCTCCCCTCAGTTTGTAATTCCTGCAAGCAGCTCTGTTCATCGAGCTTCATCCCACTGTATCTCTCACCCTCCCTCGGGAATGGACAATGCCTTGATAACTGAGCTGCACGAAGTTGGATAATGCATAGGACACACAGAAAAGGACACCATTGGATTATAATAACAATTATTTTAGTATGCATTATTTGGTATATACTATATACTATGATCCTTTTCTCTTTGTTTTTTTTCCCGTGCTTGGGACTAGAGTCATGTCTTTTTCCACCAAAATCTCTGTAACCCAAGCAAACAAAATAATAAATTCGTGTATCGCTGAAAACTTTGACGCCCCCCTTCTGTCTAAACCGGAAAAAGGACCGGAGCTAACGTCACTCAGGACCTGACATCCTATTCCCCTCCGTTTTCAAATTGTCTGGCCTTTCAATTTTCGCGAGTCCATTATGAAATAGAGCATTATTAGAAACAGTTTATCTGAAATTATTGTTAAAAAGGAGATCCTCTTGTCTCCCTAACTTTATTCCCCTGTACCCAAGTAATCCTGAATATTTAGTTTTTGTAAATCTCATATGTTGAATAAATGAATTTTTATAAAACAGAATAGAAATCATCATCATCATCACCTAGTCTGAAATTTCGTAATGAAGTAGGGTCTAGGAAGGTTCGATAGTACGCAGCCTTACCCCTACATAATAAAAAGGCTGTTTCCGATAGACCCGCATGCAAATGAGACAATATAAGAATAATGTGGTATACAAAAACAATAAAAGAAAAAAGGTAGGGAATACCTGAAGGAGAATATATCTACGAGAATCTAGTATTATATACAGTTCATCCCTCTTTGGTACTCACCAAGTAAGGGGATTTGGTAATTGGAACAGTCAATCCTTTACCCTTATCCTTTCACGCAAATCTTTTCTACATTGAGCAACGATCTCACTAAGGACTAACTCTAACATATCCACCTTGATCACTTTCCGCCAATTCTTGTATGGCCATTCAATTTTTGTTGGTCTTATTTATTAAATTGATAAATTTTTTATGAAACAGAACAGGAATAGAGTAATGA
>JANTNU010000002.1:4558649-4617572 GCA_024752395.1 Erythroxylum havanense
TATCGGGCGCTCTCACAAGTATCCACGGAAGTAATATGGCTCAAGTCTCTTATCTCCGAACTTGGATTCACTCTGTCTCCGAAACCCATCATCTGGTGCGACAACAACGGGGCTCGGTCATTGGCTCACAACCCGGTCTTCCACTCTCGCACCAAACATTTTGAACTGGATCTACACTTCATTCGCGATAAGGTATCCGATGGCGTTCTAGAAGTGCGGCATGTTAGCACCACCGACCAGGTTGCTGATCTTCTTACAAAACCTCTGACTGCCGCACGCTTGGTTTATCTGATATCCAAACTCAACCTAATCCCTAATCCCCGGTTTCGTTTGAGAGGGGATGTAAGGGATACAGGCTTGCGACATGTGAAAACAAATACAATAAGCCCAAGATCAGATCCAGCCCACATGTTAAACTCTCTCACAATATCAAATACTCCTGTAACACAGACAATACAAAACTCTCATTCTGTTGTAACAAATTCATAACTGTACAGATACTCGATCATTCCAACACCGTGTATATATACATTCATTCATTCAATAAAAGATTCGAGGATATTTTTCATATTATACAATCTCTTTGTATCTATTTTACACAACATTTTAAATATTTTTTCACTAAATTGTTTGTTGGAGCGTATTTTTTCTTTTTTTTTTGTAAAATTAATTAAAGATAACATGTATCAAAATAAATTGAGTAAATCTGAATCAAAGTTGAATTGTTTAATTTGAGATTGATTAAATTTTAAATTAAATTTATATCGTTCTCAGCTTAATCTGACCTATTATCGAGGGTATACATGTATATATTAGCTACACTACAATGAACAGCCTCTCTCTGAAATTGAAGAGTAGGGGTGGTCGTTTTGTAGTCCACGGGAAATGTCTATGGAGATGGCAGTGTGAATAATCGTTTAGAGGAAGGAATCACCGTCTTCCTCTTTCTTTTGATCTTACGTGGTAAAGGAAATCTTTGGTATATTGTTGTCTTTGGATACAGGGAAGAGAGAGCTAATCCAATTTGTCGTGAAAGAGAGAAAAAGTGAAAATGACAAAACGAAGAGACGTGCCTTGAACATCGAGAGTCTGTTCATCGGCGTTTTAGTTTGACCAAGGCCTTTCTCTCTAATAAATTTAAAGAACATGTTCGGTTGGATTGATTATCATCCAATGGATTTGTTCAGATACCAGAATTCAGGCAGACAGAGAAGATGCGCTTCAAGTCATAATTCCAATTTTAGGTTGGAGTCAAGGTCTGAAGGAAGTATATTATAGCATATGCTGTTTGTATTTTGTATGCATTAGCTCCTTCGAAATGTCGTGTGCAATTGCTCTTTGTAGCATGCAATAACTTGTAGCTTACAACTCCTAAAATGTCTTTATTGTGTATATTTTATCATTCTGCCAAGATTTACAGCTTTACCACAAAATTAAAAGCAACTATATCATAGTATCATCTATGCATTTGTACTGAAACTCAAATTGATTTTTACATTTAATCTTGTTATATTTATAATGTTTTGCTAAAGACTACTTAAAATTTGTAGGCCTAAAAAAAGTTTAGGACTACTACTAATATTAAATAAGCCTCAAGTGTTGCATACTAAGAGATTGGACATATATTAGGCTTTAATAGGTTTTCGATTTTTGGGCCTTACGGTTTTGCTACATATATGAATATATAGTATGACTTATTCGGTATAAGACTCGTCTGCTTAAAAGGAAACCCTAGTGTCATTCACCTCCTCAAGTGCTAGAAAGAGAGGGGTCTCAAGAGTGGTGCTAGCACAGTAGAAGCGCTTATTCGGTCTTGCAGGAGTGTGGATACTGATAGAGGCATGACGTTTGACAAGTTCTTCATGTTGATCACATATTTCTTTACAATTGGTGTTTTGTATACTTTGATATTTGATATCTTGCATTCATTATGTATTTTAATTATGAATGGTAAATAGTATGGCCCATAGTTGTTTTACATTTTGGATACAGCCTGTGTGTCGTTGTGTTTTCATGTAATAATTAGATTATTACTAGTTTCAGTTGTAATATTGTATCTTTCAAGTTAATTGAAGAATCAAATTGACTAGAGTGAATGTACGAGAATGGCCATCCATTTGCTACAAGACATTCACAATGAAGATTAGATCTTTATAGTTTAGGGACCATACTATATCATGTTATTGTTTCTTATTCATGATTTTACTTATAATTTAATTAATTCATGTAAACTTGATGTGGTTCCTAGCATTTTGAATCCAGTGGATCTCTATTGTGATAATAATGGAGCCATTACTCAAGCTAAGGAACCAAAATCTCATCAGAAGACCAAACACATACTCAAACGTTTTCACCTTATTCGACACATTATTGAAAGAGGTGATATGAAGGTGTGCAAAGTGTCAACAGATCTTAATATAGCTGATCCGTTGACTAATTCTCTCCCGCAGGCCAAGCTTGATCGTCATACTGGCATCAAATTCTTGGAAGTGTGATCATGTACGGGTGTAATTTTATGACATGTTTTTGGATAATCCGTTAGTAATGCCCAGTTATTGTTCGCTGTGTTCATTTTTTGTGGAGTTATAAATTAATTTGAATAATAATCCCCAATAATAATGTGTATCTTACAATTGGCATCAAATATGTGACTTGATCATGAGACCCTATTGTAATATTGATACAATTATTCTTAAATATCCTTAGTTAATTTCATTAATGTAAAGGATCATAATGATTGTCGAGACTAGCATGTTGATTAATAGATGACCATGTTTCACGGGTCATTAATATAGAGATATTATGTTAATCAAATAGGTGTATGTTGGAGAACATGCGATTGGAACCCACTATGAGAACACTTCAAGGATTGTTATATAAGTGTCATAAGTGGTTCTTATCATAATTGATGAATATAGTCTTTTGACTTGAGTTTGTCAAGGTTTCCTACATGTGGATTAGTTTGTTTTGACATTGTCAAACGTCAGCCGTAAAAGGTGATTATAAAAGCAATGCTCGGGTATGCTATGAATCATGCGAAAGAATGTGGATGAACAAGATAGATTTTGTCTCTCCTATATAATGGAAGAAAGATATCTCTGAGCCCTTCAATGAGTTGAGAATGAAAAGTTGCATTATCATGTGCAAACAAGGTGAATGTTAATCGTTTGTTACACAGTCTAACTCAGAGGTCGAGAAACATGATTGAGCCTAATAAGGATGACATTGTTTCTTGCCTTATGCTCAATCGAGATATAATGAGACAAAAGGACTAGTAGATAATCAGTTCTTATGTAAGTGGAAGATTGTTAGTGTATGCCCCATGAACAAATTATATAATGTACTATAATTTATCAGTTGTGATTCAGGTAATGTTAGACTTCGACCTTATTTAATATTGAGTAGTTATAATATCTTACTAGAGATCACTTATAAATTGTGGGCCTAAAAGAAGCTTAGGCCTAATATTAAATAAGTCTACAGGGCTACACATTAAGAGATTGAATATTCATTGGGCTTTAATACATTTTGGGTTTTTAGGCCTTAGGGTTTTACTATATATATAGATATATAGTATGACTTGTTTGGTGTAAGACTTATCTGCCTAAAAGGAAACCCTAGTGTCGTCGTCCTCCTCAGGTAAGAGAGAGAGAGGTCTCAAGAGTGGTGCTAGCACACCGAAAGTGTTTGTTCGGTCTCACGAGGGTGTGGATACTTGTAGAGACGTGGCATTTTACGTGGTCTTCTAATACTACGAGTTTCTTTGCTATTTCCGTTGCGAAAGGTATAATATGATATGGATTTGATTTCGATGTTCACATGGGTTTTGGTGTTTTGGATTTACAAATGATGGTAAATATCATTGCATGTTGATAGCCCAAAATGCTTACAAAATGGGTATGTTAAAGAGTGCCTAAGCTTAAACTTTTAGTTTTGAATCTTAAGTAAATAATATCCTTACTTAGAATAGTAAAATCTAATAATAGAAAACCCAATTGAATCCGATTTTTAAGTTTTCAATTTAATGTACTTTAATAACTTTTGTTGTTAAAAATTAATCAATTTATAAATTAATAAGTCAATTTTTATAAATTAATAAATTTTTATAAACTGCAATTAATTAATTAATTAATTTTTATTTAACAATTTTTAATTAAAATTTAAAATTTTTGACGTGCAAGATAATCTCTTTCAATCACATTACCAATTCTTTAATTTTACTTTTTAAAATCTTAAATCTCTAATAATTCCAGTTTTTAATCATCGAAAGAAACCAAGAAATGAGGTTGAAAACGGCAAAAGAAAGTGATTGGAGGAATAAACTGAGGCATGTGCTAAAAGCAAGCAAACACTGAGGCATGAGGATGGCGACTGTCATCATTGTCATCTTGAGGAATCATCACTTCATGTTATGTGTGACTGCATCAAAGCCCATCAAATGTAGACCTCCTTCCCTACCCATTTGTTGTCCACTGATTTTTTCACTATGCCGACCAGGGAGTGGCTTCTACACAATCTTCAATCTCACCGCAGGGAATTTGGGCACGACTTGTCGTGCCTATTTGGACTTATTGTTGGTTCATCTGGAAATTGAGGAATTCGACCATCTTTGATGCTCGGTTTACCTGGCCTTTCTCACCCCTCTCTGTTATTTTGTCTTATGCAGGTATTGTCCACCAGTCTTTTGCAAGGCCAAGTCGAGTATTTCCTGGAGATCAGTCCTGCCCTATGCAGCGCACTAGTTGACGCAAGCCCCCAGCTGGCTAGATCAAACTCAACACGAATGGCGCCTGCAAACGTAGCTCGACTTCCACCGCCGCAGGAGGGGTACTAATGGGCCACGTCCTGTGATCTAGATGGTTTACAAGAGAAAATGGTTGAGAGGCTTTACAAGGGCAAGATCCAACAATAATGAGCAAAAGGAATCAGATGGGATGCATAAATAAAATGTGAGAATAGAGGTTGAGGTGGCATACTTTGTGCTCTGTGCGTGATCACTGAGGAGTGCTGTGACGATTGTTGAATCCGTTACGTTGTAGGCAATTGTTGTCAAGTTGTTATTTTGTGTCAAGTTGTTATGCCAGATAAGGCTGAGTTTGTTATGCGTCATTTATAAGAGCACAGGAAAGAGAGAAGAGAGGCAGAGAAGATTGATGAAATGTTTTAATGAGTGAGAAGTAAGGCAGACTTCACAAAACTGCTGGTTTCATCAATTCTTCTTATCAATATAAATTCTCGTTTCCTTAGAATATGTCCTTTATAGTCCAATATCACAGTGCTTTATCTTTTACATTTTTCTACGTCAGTGTTCTATCAAATTTGGTATCAGAGCATCACAATTCTCCTGTGATAATCTGAACACATTGACATGGAATCAAAACACCCAAAAACTTGGATCGAAATGCGGGTAGAGCAATTGGAAGAAGATTTCAAAGGTATGAATGCCAACTTTGCTCTTATTATAGCCCAGCTACAAGAAACCCAAACCAACCTACAACTTCTTTTACAAAACCAAGTTAACCAACAACAACAACCTGGAGATTCAAGCACTTCCAAGACCCAAACACCCAGCAAAATTGAACCAGAAACAAATACCCAAACCAACACCATCAATCCCATTGACCCATGAAACCAAACCCTTGATATGGCTGAAAAAGTGTTGGGAAAAGACAAATACCC
The DNA here is from genome assembly GCA_024752395.1 of Erythroxylum havanense. Taxonomy (NCBI): domain Eukaryota; kingdom Viridiplantae; phylum Streptophyta; class Magnoliopsida; order Malpighiales; family Erythroxylaceae; genus Erythroxylum; species Erythroxylum havanense. Next base: position 4,564,329 of record JANTNU010000002.1, read on the forward strand.
AAGAAAGTTAGAGCTTCCGGTGTTCAATGGTAAAGGAGTAGATTCATGGATTTTTCGAGTAGAACGATACTTTGCTATCAATCGGTTGACGGAGAGTGACAAGTTAGAGGCAGTGGGCGTGTGTTTTGAGGGTGAAATGCAGGCATGGTTACGTTTTGAGGAGCTTAACAAGTCATTTTCTTAATGGGAAGAACTAATGGACTAGATATTACAACGTTTTGCAGGACTACATGATGGGACTTTACTCCATCGATTTTTTATTGTGAGACAGGAAGGAACGGTGGTAGAATATCGTGCTCAGTTCGAGTACTTGGCAGCATATGTGGGAGCTTTAGAAGAGGAAACAATGGCTGTTGTCTTTGTAAATGGATTGCAAGAGAAAATCAAGGCTGAATTATTAATCTTGAACCCACGATCATTAAAAAAAACCATAGATACGACGGGCTGAATCGAACGAAAGAATCAGATCTTGGGTCTAGCTCCAAACTCCAAAGCCCACAAAGAACCCCCTTCAATCCAATACAAAAATGATAACAAAACTCTCTCATGGACCCTAAACAAAAACTACAACCCCTCAATAACAAAAACACTTTAGCCAGTTATGACATTCTACCCATCTCACAAACAGAACACACCAGAAACCATTGAAACACCAGCCCTACCTGCACCACCAAAATTTTGGAAATTAACCCCTGTCGAGGCTCAAAATAAACAAGTTCAAGGCTTATGCTTCCGTTGTGATGAGAAATGGCACTTTGGCCGTCGTTGTTCGCAGTGAGAACTAAATATGTTGCTAGTCAGTGAAGGTGATGAAGATGAAGGACCAGAGGAGGAAGGAGTAAAGACAATAGAAGAAGCCATGAATAGTGTGGAGCTCTCTTTAAATTCGGTGGTTGGATTGTCAGAACCTACAACCTAAAATTGAGAGATGAAGTACATGGCTTGGAGGTTGTAGTGCTCATCGATTGTGGGGCTACCCACAACTTCATCTCCACAAGTTTAGTGGAAACTCTTCAAATTCCCATTCATGAGACTTCCCAGTATGGAGTTGTGATTGGATCGGGGAAACAATTGAGGGGTATGGGGTGTATAAAGGGGTGGTTCTTAGGTTGCAAGAATTGACTATTGTGGAAGATTTTCTTCCTTTGTCCTTGGGGAGTACCGATTTGATTTTGGGACTAAAGTGGTTATCCACTCTGGGAGAAACCAAGGATGATTGGAAAAAACTCACTATGACTTTTGAGGTAGGGGGTCAAACTGTTCAACTTAAGGGAGACCTAAGCTTTACTAAGGCCCTGGTTTCCTTGAAGACCATGGCTAAGGAATTACAACAAGAGAAATCGAGGTTGATGTTGGAGTTAATGCATATAGCAGTCCAGAGTAACATTGCTAGGGAGTGTGATGATCCGAGAGTCAAAGAAATACTGCAAGAATTTAAGACTGTTTTTGAGAGTCCGAAGGGATTACCTCTAGTGTGTGGTAATGAACATGCACTTTTGTTGAAAGAAGGCGAGGGTCCTGTCAACATTAGACCATACCGCTATCATCATTTTCTAAGGCGAAGATTGAAAAGTTAGTAACAGGAATGTTATCTGCAGGCATTATACGGCCAAGCGTTAGTCCCGTGCTTTTGGTCAGTAAGAAAGATGCTGGATGGAGATTTTGTGTGGATTATAGGGCATTGAATCGTGTTAAAATTCCAGACCGATTCCCAATCCCTAACATCGATGAGTTGATAGACGAGCTTCATGGGGCCAAGTTGTTTACCAAACTAGATCTTAAATCAGGATACCACCAAATCTATGTCAAGGAGGAGGATATTCACAAGACTGCCTTTCGCACTCATGACGGCCACTACGAATTTTTAGTGATGCCGTTCAGATTGACGAATGCCTCGACAATATTCCAAGCATTGATGAACAATATATTCTACCCGTTTCTACGTCGGTACGTGCTCATATTCTTTGATGATACCCTGATTTACAGTTCATCTTTGATGAACATATGGAGCATTTACAATCTGTTCTAATTGTTTTGAGAGCGCAATGTCTTTATGCAAATGCCAAGAAATGTTGTTTTTGCCAGCCTGAAGTAGAGTATCTTGAGCATATTATCTCCACCCAAGGAGTTGCAGCGGATCCCAGTAAAGTCAGTATCATGGATCAATGGCCCATGCCTTCTAACCCAAAGGAGCTGCGAGGATTTCTTAGTTTGACAGAGTATTACAGGCGATTTGTGCACAACTATGGCAAAATCGCTGCTCCACTAACAAGCTTGCTCAAGAAAGACTCCTTTCAGTGGACAGAGGAAGCTTCCGCGACTGTCAACACTCTAAAGCAGTCCATGAAAACTGTGCCAGTGCTCGCTTTACCAAATTTTTCAACAGAATTTATTATGGAAACTGACGCTTCGGGAATTGGCCTTAGAGCAGTATTGTCACAAAAAGGGCGGCCAATTGCATTTTATAGCCATGCATTGCAAGGAAGAGCACATTTTAAATCAGTTTACGAACGTGAATTGATGGCAATTGTGATGGCTATTCAAAAGTGGAGACACTATTTGCTGGGTAGGCATTTTGTAGTGCCAACGGATCAAAAATCACTAAAATTTCTGTTGGAATAACGTTTGATTGTTTCTGAATATCAAAGGTGGCTTATGAAGATTATGGGATACGATTTTGAGGTTCAATATCGCCCAAGCCCGGAGAATAAAGTGGCAGATGCATTATCTAGAATTCCCCATCATGAAGAGCTAATGGCTATTTCCGTGCCTTTTTGGATTGATTGGCCCCTTTTGCATAAAGAGATTACTGCTGATCCCAATCTTTGTGCTATCAAAACAGCCTTGGAGGAGGACCCATTATCTAAACCTGGGTGGTCTCTAGTGCATGGAGTGCTTCACTACCATGACAATCTGGTACTTTCTCACTCCTCATCTCTTATTCTACAAATTATGCAGGAATTTCATTGTAGTCCAGCAACAGGACATGGAGGATTCCTTCGCACATTTAAACGCATATCAGGAGAGTTGTTTTGGCATGGTATGCATGCAGCTATTAAGCATTTTGTCGAAGAATGTCAGGTATGCCAGCAATACAAATATCAGACTCTTTCTCCGGCGGGTTTGTTACAACCACTTCCCATTCCCCAAGCCATATGGGAGGATATTAGCATGGACTTTATATATGGTCTTCCAAAATCTTATGGGGTTGATTCTATTCTGGTCGTGGTAGATTGATTGAGCAAGTATTCACTTCCCCTTAAACATCCTTATACGGCTAAGGTAGTTGCCAAGGCGTTCATTGACTGTGTTGTGAAATTGCATGGGTTTCCCAGCAGTATTGTCACGAGCAGAGATCGAGATTTCCTTAGTCACTTTTGGGTTGAGTTATTTCGTATCCAACGCACTTCCTTGAAGAGGAGCACAACGGATGGACAAAGTGAGGTGGTCAACTGTTGACTTGAGATATACTTGCGATGTTTTGCTAGCCAACAGTCGCGCCAAGGTCTAAGTGGCTTTCATGGGCTGAGTACTCCTATAATACTTCATACCATACGGCCACTAAGCTTACTCCCTTCAAGATTGATTATGGGAGAGATCCTCCAACTCTGATACGATATAATCATCATGACACTACAAATTTCACTGTGGAAACACAGTTGTTACAACGAGATTTGATGTTGGATGAGCTCAAAGAACAGTTGTTGATTGCTCAAAATCGGATGAAACAAGCTGTCAATAAACATAGGCGAGACTTGACTTTTGAAGTAGGGGATTCAATCTATCTCAAGCTGTGTCCTTATCGACAAAGCTCCTTAGCTTCACGTCCTAACGAGAAATTAGCACCATGATATTTCAGACCATTTCCAGTTATTCAACGTATTGGTAAGGTGGCTTATAAGTTGCAGCTTCCAGACAATGCTGGAATTCACCCAGTATTTCATATTTCGCAATTAAAGAAGGTCGTGGGAAAATCTGATCAAATGTTGCCACTTCCAGCATCTTTATCTTCTGATATGGAGTGGACAGTGGAACCTGAAGAAATTTTGGAGACTTGTGATCAAGTTGCTATTTTGTGTCAAGTTGTTATGTCAGATAAGGTTGAATTTGTTATGCGTCATTTATAATAGTACAGGAAAGAGAGAAGAGGGGTAGAGAAGATTGATGAAATGTTTTGATGAGTGAGAAGTAAGGCAGACTTCACAAAACTGCTGGTGTCATCAATTCTTCTTATCAATATAAATTCTCGTTTCCTTAGAATCTTGTCCTTTACAGTCCAATATCATAGTGCTTTATCTTTTACATTTTTCTACGTCAATGTTCTATCAGGTACTCCGAGATAGTGACGGTACCTAGCTTGGAGGGTTCGCTCAGAATCTCGGCTGGTGTTCTCTCTTAGCAGCGGAGCTCTGGGGCGTATATACAGGCTTAACTTATGCTTGGAATATGAGATTTCGCCGAATCGAATTAGAAGTGGACTTCACCAGGGTGATAGATCTCCTCCTCTGCCGCCCATAAAGAACGGACGCTCAATCCTATTGTTCGGGACATTCATGAACTTTTCACGAGGAACTGGACTATTGCTCATCGACATATCTATCGAAAGGATAATAGATGTGCTGATTGGTTGGCCAACTACGCCAACCACTTTGATGTCGGTGTCACATATTTTGTAAATCTACCTGTAGAGTGCCATATTATCTTGCTAGAGGTTGTTTCGGACAGCGTTCTTACGCATTAATTTGTAATTTTCATTTCTATCAAAAAAAAAAACCAGCAAAAAAAAACCAATTATCCTCCGAACAACCAGGACCTTAAGAAAGGCTTTGCTTTTAGTTTAGTGGCAAAAAAGAAATAAAGGCACAATTCTAATTCCAATCGCTGGCTCGCTCGCTCTCTCTCTCTCTCTCTCTCCTCGATTTAAAATCAAAAAAAGCATAACCATAAACCATGTCCTCCGTATTATATTCCATTTCAAGTCCCTCCTCTGCGTTTTTAGATCTCTCTTTCGCGTCCGTTCCCTTTCCCGAGTACAAAACTGCTCCACCGATCTTAAAGCCACCGCCACAACCACTACAAGAACGTCATCCTAAACGCTGCGTTTCTGCCCCTTACTCCTCCTCCTCCTTCTCAGGTACTATTGTTCGTCCGATGGGGTTTAGTTCAATAGGCATGCTTTTTAACTGTGTTTGTTTTGTTATTTTGTGATTGATTAGAAACTGTGGCTTGGATCTCTGTGTGTAGAAATGGAAGCATCTGCTGGGCCAACTCTGTATCCATTGCATCGTACCAAGACCCTTCACCTGGTTCCTCTCGTTTTATCTCATTTTCCTTGTTATTCAGTGTCAGCGTTTGTATGTGTGTGTTCTAAAAGGTCACTGATATACTTAGGTAAGGCACGCACAAGGGATTCACAATGTTGAAGGAGAAAAGGAATTCAGTGCATACTTATCTGAAAAACTCTTTGATGCGCACCTTACTCCTCTCGGCTGGCAACAGGTAATTGAGTCAGTTCGTTTCAACTTTGATAATTACGGACTGGGCAAGCTCCTTTTTTTTAGACGTTTCAACTTGTGGGAAAATTTTGTGAAATCATGGCAGGTTGATAATTTGCGCAAGCATGTTCGAGAATGTGGACTTGATAAAAAGATTGAGTTGGTGATTGTTTCGCCTTTGTTAAGGTATGGGAGTTGTTTTACGTTTTTGGTGACATGGTAGATCTTTTGGATTTAGTTTTGATTTGAAGGCAGGAATTTTGTTTGGTAGAGGATTCAAGCAAGCTTTTTCACCTGACCCTTTTCTTTTTAATAATTGCTTTATAGGACCATGCAGACAGCTGTTGGAGCCTTTGGAGGAGAAGGATACTCGGATGGCATAAATGCCACACCATTGATGGTGGCAAATGCTGGGTCGAGTAACCGGCCGGCAATTTCAAGTTTAAATTGTCCTCCAATTATGGCAGTTGAACTTTGTCGAGAACATTTGGTTTGTGTTTAAGAAAACTATTTGCATGTTGTTTAATGCTTGATGAGAGAAGTTGCTATAGCCTGATCTCTTTTTTTTTTCCCCACTTTAATGTGAGCATGAAGCTGGGTTTACCTTTGACCTCTTATGTTTTTAATTTCTCAAACTGCAGGGAGTTCATCCGTGTGACAGGAGAAGAAGTATCAGTGAATATAAGCCTCTTTTTCCTGCAATAGATTTTTCTCTGGCAAGTACTGAAAGAAGAGTTTTTTGTTATCTCATAAAGGATCTAGACATCATTACTCCTTCTAGGAGATCCTAGGTTTCTAGTTCCAAATGTTGCTCAGGTTGATATGAAGCAATTTTTTTTAAATTTCTTGCGCAGATTGAAAATGATAATGACGTTTTGTGGAAGCCTGATGAGAGAGAGCTGAATGAAGAAGTTGCAGTCAGGGGATTGAAGTTTTTCAAATGGTATGTTCTGTTCTATTGTTTTTGTCTATGTTTGTCACTAACCTGGGAATAAAGCTTTGTTCAAATGAATTTCGTGTTTAGCTGTGACATCTTTCAAAAGTTGCCTAAAAGTGCTGCCTTTGCTCATCCCTTCAATAGTAGCCCAAGTGTTTGATTTTGTGCTAATATATATGACATACTTGTTTGTATGTTGATTGCTGTAAAGGATAACTGGCCTGTCGCTGTGCCACATAGCTATGTTTGTAAAGGTCATTATTCCTTTACGTGATTGGTCGGCTTAATGGAATTTAGATACGTTTTTATTGTGGATAAGTAGCTGTTGGTAGGTGTAGCAGTTTTATCCCTTAATTTTATGACATATTAAGGTTTCTTTTGGTATAGGTTGTGGACTCGGAAAGAGAAAGAGATTGCTGTTGTTAGCCATAGTGGATTCTTGTACCATTCCTTGAGTCATTTTGGAAATGATTGTCATCAATCTGTGAAGAGTGAAATATGCACACAGTAAGTGATTATTCATATGTCTCAATTAATTTGCACAAGTGCTTGTTATCACTGTAAAATAATCTGTAATAGAAAACTTTTTGAAAGGTCTCTAATATGAAACCTAAGCCCTTCCTCCTGATGTCTTTTAACAAAAAAAGAAATGTTCAATTCATCAGATTACTCAGTTTCAGATTGTGAAATACATTGGAATTTGGATACAACCTTTCATTAATCTTTCACACGTATCCACAGGGCATTATTGCTGTTATACCTTTGGAATCGTTAATCATTAAGAATGATTAATATATTCATTTTTTATTTCCTAAATAGATGAAACCTAGAAGACTAGAATTAATCAACCAATACTATATACTGTTCAATATGGTGGAACTTATCGTTCTTACCTTGTCTGAGATAATGTTGTAGCGTTGTGGCTGAGATGACAAGAGGTCCTGGTGGTCCTTAGAAAATATGTGTAGTGATATATGACATGAAATAGTCTTAGTGTATGTTAATGAATAAACTCTCACTTCTTATCCTGCATTATACTAATCCGACGCATGTTCGTACAGCTTTGCAAACTGTGAGCTTCGTTCAATGGTCCTTGTTGATAGAGGGTATGTCTTCTAGAAAAGCTTACCAAAAGCACTCAAATTATTTTTGTTTAACTTTTGCAGAAGAATTTACGATCTTTTTTCCTCTTTCCAGTATGATAGGGTCTGATCCGGCAACTACCAACTATCCTGGAAAGATTCCTCAAGGTCTTGATCTCCCAAGTGATGTTGCAGAGGAGAGGCGTCAAGGAAAAGCAGAGAGTTGAAGTAATCTTCTGACCAGCATGTATCAGGAGGATCAGTGTTGATTAATGTCCAATTTGTGTGTTCCTTTGGAAGTAATTTACTAGGATGTGCTTAGTATATACATCCTACTGAAGAGCTAGACGGTTCAAGTTTTATGAGCATACTAGCTCGTCTTTTAGGAAATCTCAAGATTCATTCCCTGGAAGTATTGAATTTCCAAAGCCTTAAGAACATTTACAGGCACACATTCTTTCCACAATTTTAGCCATCCTTCACGGGCTTTCTCAACCCGGTTTAAATTCATATGATGGTGAATTTGAGATGGAATGCCTTCATGCAAGACACAAGACCAATTCTACAGTATTATGCTCTGTCTCTTAGGCAAGATACACTTTTTGAGTTTTGATTTCACCTACATTTTGATGTCTTGTCTGAGTCTTTTGAAGTGTCAACTCTCGAGTAAGGCCTATAAATATTGACCGAGGAGCCCTGAATCTGGGGCCTAGTTCCAACCTCTGGTGTTGGTCGATGCAGCAATTAAAAGGATAATGTGGTCATGGCTCAGAAAAATCGCACAGTTTGCTCCTCTCACTGTACGATTCAAGATTGGATCGTTATCCCCTGCCTACAATCTTTAGAAGTTTAAAAGCAAACAACCACAGTAGCAAACGAATAATATGTGTTTAATTATTATTATTATTTCGGTCCGTTCGTCACAACTAACAAAATATTTACTAGCAGGGAATATTTTTAAATTACTTATTAAAATTGGTTTTTAACAGTTTCAAGTCACAAAATATATTTTTAGAATAGCTGCACTTAATTTATATAATTTTTATTTTTAAATTTATTAAAATAATAAAATAATTACACAAAAAATGACATATTAGTAAAGAAATTAACGTAGAATTATTTTTATAACAAACAAAAAGTTAAATAGTTATTTGTCCTAATTAAATCAAACTTCATTGGTATGCCTGGACTAATTATGATTTTTTATAACGAAAATTAAATAAAATCTATTTTTAAAAATTATTTTAAATAAATTATAAATTTTTAATACCTTTTAAACATATAATCCTCTTAACCGGTTAAATAAAATTTAATATCGGTAACAACTATTTATAATAAAATTACGTCTTACCATAACATATTAAATAGATAATTTATTATACTAATTAAAATTTAATTTTTAATATTAATTTTAAAAATAATAATTAATAAAAAATTAATTGCAGGACAACGGTTCTGGGCAGCGACTTATACAATCAGCCGCAATTGCCACGCAAATCTATGACAGTTAAATAACAACTCCGGTCCTGTTGTCTCTCAACAAATCATGTCTACATTCACGACTTTTGCAGTTGGTCCTGCTCTTATGTCAGAGCGTCGTCACAACTTCTTCACACAACACCAACAAAAACTGAAGCAATGGTTTTTGCATTGTCCGGCTATGCCTCTGAATCGGACTCCTGCTCCTTCACCTTCAATACTTTGTTTCTCTTCTCTCTATGGTGCATACAATTTCACCACTTTCATGTCTTTCTCTTTACTTCATAGATACAATTGCTTCAAGGTTTGACTTTTCAACTTGTGGGATGTTGACTGTATTAAGTATTTTAACGGGTCTCGATAAGAACTGGGAATCCCGGGGAATTCGGATGGCCATACTTTTGGTCCATTTGGCTCAAATTTTGGATCTTGTTGCTTATTGAGCTAGTTCTTTGGAAGCTTGACTATGTTCTATGTAAGATTCTTTTGGATTGACGCTGTTCTTTGTTTGCGCAGAGATGAATACTACAGTTGATCAAAGTCTGTTGCCACTGGACCGAACCAAAACTCTTCACTTGGTCTGCTTCAATCTTCACTACCTCATCCCATATTTTACTGCTTCCAGAAATCTAAAACATCCTGTTTTATTCGAGTCAAGTGGCTTATAAATACGGTTACCTTATGAAATTTTCAGGTTAGGCATGCCCAAGGGATCCACAATGTATACGGAGAAAAAGACTCTAAAGCCTATTTTTCTGAAGAATATTTTGATGCGCACCTTACCCCACTTGGTTGGCAACAGGTAATGGCAGACCCTTTTTATGCATTCCTTCATGCATTTAAGTCAGGATCATTGGGGAAGTTGTACTAATTTGAGTTGTTTCGGTAGCTTATTTCATCTTTTAATACTTTTAGATAAACCACAACAGGTTGAGAATCTGCGAAAGGACGTTCAAGGATGTGGACTGCATAAGAGAATTGAATTGGTCATCACTTCCCCTTTGTTAAGGTATTGCGAAAATTCACAGCTGCGTGTTACTTCCTAAAACCATTGTGAAAAATATTTGCTTTAGTTTCTTGCAGCTAATGGAGGAGCTTGATACAGTTTGGTCACTAAATACTTATTCTCTGGAATATGAATTACTGAGATTGCACTCTACTAATCATGAAAAAGTGAGAGGTTCCCATGATTCTTTTTGCCAAAATCTTTTCTTAGACAATGACCCCTGTAAATGCATTGTAGGACCATGCAAACAGCAGTTGGTGTTTTCGGTGGTGAAGATTTGAAGGATGGTATAGAGGCCCCTCCTTTGATGCTAGCAAATGTTGGAAAAAGTCAACATCCTGCAATTTCAAGTTTAAATTGCCCTCCAATCATGGCTGTTGAGCTTTGTCGAGAGAGCTTAGTATGTCTTCCATAATTAAACAATAGCTAACTGAATCTGTTAAGAGTATATACAGCTTTGTTCGAATGAATTTGTCATTTTGTAAATGATTGCTATGTATCCTGCTTCTCTTAAGAAAGGAGATAAAAATACTAGGGGGAGTTTAATCATTATGGTAACTTTCAATGTGGAACATGTACGACATCTGTACTGAACTAAAATATAGGCATCACTCTGCTTTAGAAATAAAGTCAAGGGAATGTCTACAAAATGGAATTCATATCATGTAATGAAAACATGTAATGAAAAAAACTATCTATATTCAGTTGCTTTTGCCCTTATTTGAAATTGGATCTGTACATTAACTTTGATTCTTCTGAACTACAGAACAGCTATCCATGTGATAGGAGAAGAAGCATCAGTGAATATCAACAGATGTTTCCTGCAATAGATTTTTCAGTGGCAAGTATATAATTCGTATCCACTCTGTTGAAAGTGACCTTTATCATTGTTTCATATCTCAATTCAACTTGGGTTGATTTTAGCTGCTCCCTTTTTTATTTCTCCTGTCTGTAGATTGAAAGCAATGATGACATACTGTGGAAGGCTGATGATAGAGAGAAGCATGAACTAGTAGCTGCAAGAGGCCTGAAATTCTTAAATTGGTAACTATTTGGTTGTATTGCACATGGTTATGATGTTTCTTTAACAGACTTAAAAATCAGAGATTATAAATTAGTTGTGACGGTTTATAAATCACTGGGAGGAGTAAGCATCCTGGTCTGGTCAGTTGTTCAGGCCACCAAGGCCTACTGATACAACAGTGAGGATTGGCAAGTCCATGCAGGAGGAAGGAAAGAAGATACAGTTGATAACCAGGGAGGGCGATCAAAAAGATGATAAATTGTAGATCCCCCTTAATGGAACATCATAGCTTTTCCACAAATGAGTACTCTGCTTCCTTACATCTAATTCTATTCGGTAACTTTTATGGTTTTCTTCCAGGTTGTGGACTCGGAAAGAAAAAGAGATTGCGGTTGTTAGCCATGCGACATTCCTTAAGTGTATGCAAAGTAACTTCGGAAAGTATTGCCATCCTTCTTTGAAGGGTGAATTGAATAGAATGTAAGCCTTCAAGATAATTAATGAACATTTTTACTAGTATCATTATAGGATAATGCAAATGTCAAATGTTCCATATTTCTTGTTGACTGTACCATCTCAAACCATCTTCTTCTAGGCCAACGTATTATGTTTTTTGCCTCAAACTTTAAGCAGTTGTCATTTAACAATACAGATTTGGTAACTTGTCATTGAACCTTTTTGTTGATGATTGTCATGAGTTAAATATATATTGTTTGAGAAGGTTATGTTTATCTTCTATTATTAGGTTAGGGTTGAAAGTGACCTTTTTAAACTTAATAAATCCGGTTTCTGCGTTTTGGCAAAATGCTTGTAATAGTGCTATTTCTTTTGTATATTTCAATATTTTAAGCCATCTCTTCAACAGAATTAACACTCAGAATCCTAAAGATACTGATATTGTTATCAGAAAGTCTTGAAAAAGACACTCAATTTCCTGTAGAAATTACAGCATGATAGTGTAGATTTGCAAGTCGATTTCTTGTACAAAATATATGCCTTACTCTTTCATTGTGCTAATCAGGTCTATTTATTTGCAGCTTCGCAAACTGTGAGCTTCGTTCTTTGGTTCTTGTTGATAGATGGTGAGATGTATTTGGGGATGTTTGAGTGCATTTTCTCTGTAAGCTTGTGCAGAGCACTCGTATACATGTTTTCCTTCTGCATAAAATAGGCTTAGATCCCGCACCAAGCAGAAAAACAGATGTTCCATCACACATAAATCTTCAAATGTGAAGTTGCTCAGGCCAAGGACAAATGGAAGAAGTAGAGTCAAATGCTTATCTAGTATCATGAAACGATCAGTATTCTTTGCCTGGTGGGATACGTTCTCCAGGATTGGTTTACCAAGATCGAAAAAGAGCTATATCCTTCCAGTTTTATGAAGAATCTGGCTCTTTTTTAAGGTTCTTTTCCTTGAAACAACCGAAGTATGCAATGTCTTAGTGCTAATGAAAAATTTGTCGTCAATGTCGTTATATTTTATGCAGTAAAACTGTTTGAAAGTCACCATTGGCAACCAACCTTGTTCGTATTAATTTGACGTCTTGCCCTGATTAACCATAACTAAGAGTGCAGATTGAAAAAGGAAAAGGCTCAAGCGCACGCCAACCAACCTTGTTCGTATAATTTCATGTCTTGTCCTGATTAACCATAACGGAAGGTGAAGAAGGAAAAAATCAAACGCATGCTTTTGTTTCTTTCGGTGTCTAACTGTAGTACGTAATATTGAAAGCGAAAATAAAAAATAAAACAATGCATAAAATATTTAATTTCCGTTCTACAATTTTAAACGAGCTTTTTAAAATTAAAACGAGCATAAATTATTGTCATCTTCACAAGAGTTGAACGTTAAAGTCTTTTTTTTTTAACTTTTTAAATACGTAAGATTTTGAATAAATAAGATTATTCCTACGTTCAAGATTTTTATTAGTATCTATATCAAGCCTTCTTATAATAGGTTTAATACAAGTCGGATCTATACTGATCAAGGTCTTTTTTTTTTTTTACTTTGACTTATTAATTTAAATCTTTTATTTGACTATTATGTTTATTTGAATCAAATAAAGAGTGAAATCAGAAAATGTAATTAATTATTGTCCGAAATATCTGACGTCGAGGTCCATGCTTCTGAATAACAAAGTAAACGAGCCAAATTACACCTATCCCACAGCCGCTGGAGCAACTTACGTAAGGAAATCGCCTTCTGAACTCGGTCAACACGCAACTGCTTTTCACCGTTAATGACTTCCGGTTCAATTCCAACAACTACCCCCTAATCACTCACTGACTCATCACAACTTCCTTGACAGTGAAGACCTCGAAAGAAACGGTCAGTAGTACCAATACTTATTCGCATTTCCTTGACAATTGAGACACTTCATATTTATAATCAACTGAATCTAGACGTCACTCTTCTCTTGCCATAAAAATAGGATCGTTCGAGTATTCTATTCGTCCCTCCATCTTGCATATGGATCTGACTGCCACAGCTCCATTTCTGTATCCATTGCAGTGTTGTAAAATACTCCACCTGGTTTGCACCATCTAAACCCTGTTTATCTTCTGTTTCTTGGTTGAATCGAAACTTGTATACCAAGAAGCTTTTTTTGTTTCAAGGGATCTTCTTTGTTAGGCCATGACCGTCTTTTAACGAGTATTCGTCTTACGTTGGTCAGGTGAGGCATGCACAAGGACTGCACAATGCAGCAGCAGCCGGGGATTACACCTCTTTGTCGTCTTCTGAACTTTTTGATGCAAGTCTCTCACCTTTGGGTTGGCAACAGGTACCTGACAGGCACAGAAGCCATCTTTAACGGGAACAGATCTTCTGTTCTCGTGCCTTTGTTCTCAATGGATGGTTGAGAACAAAGGGGAACAGACGGTAATGGGTAAGGGGAACAGAAGATCTGTTCCCATCTTTAACAGGCTCTTTTCATATCAACTTCTTCTTTGGTTTGATTAGTTGGTTGGTACGAATCCAAGTCCTATTGGCACTTAATACTTTAACAAGTTGATCAAGGCCTATTTGGCACTTTTCAGAGATTCAGTGTATTTGATTAGGGAGTCGTCATCCAAAATAGTACTTGATTATCGGAAAAAGCTGAGTCCAAGTCTTTAGTAGCCTGAAGAACGATGAAAGTTGATTGGGAATTTAAAAGAGGACATTAATGGAAGTAATGCTGGAGAAGTACTGTTGTCATGTTCTTAAGTGATCACATTGGAGCTTATTGTTGCTTTTTAATGTCTTCGTTTAATTTTTCCCATCAACTGGTAAGAATTTTCGGTGATCTTTAGAAATGCTTGTTTAGAAGGTTTTGTCTCCCTGACGAGAATGGACCAGATAAGTACAGAAATTGCAAAAACTATACAATTTCTTACTCGAAGGTCGTATCTGATTTCTTTGCTGCCATTGCAGAATTACTTGGAATAACTTTTACAATCTCAACAGGTCAGAGATCTGCGTAAGCAAATTCGTGAATCTGGGTTGTTGCAGAGGCTTGATTTAGTCATTACTTCCCCTTTGCTAAGGTATTTCATTTGAGTTTCTTAGAGAATGCCTCCTTAAGTTGTTAGGAAGTTGGATTCTGATGGATAATGCTTTAAATGAAGGGCAATGCAAACAGCAGTTGGAGTTTTTGGAAATGAAGAACAAGTGCATGTATTAGATGCGCCTGAACTGAAAGAGGAAAACATTGAATCCCCAACTCTCAAGTGCCCACCAATTCTAGCAATTGAACTTTGTCGAGAGCGTGTGGTATGTGCGGTTCGCATTTTACAATCTTCTAAATGCTGCAATCCATTGGATTCCTTGAATGTTGTTGCAGTTTTAGTATTTCTTGTTCTTTGTTGCACTCAAGTTTCTTATGCACATTATTCTTCTTTGATTACAAGGGTGATTCCACTGAACATCCCTCTCAGAGCTGAAATGCTCCTCAGAAAGAAGGAGATTCTTTCTATCTACAACATCTCTCTTCTCCCTGCTGCCCCCTCTCACCTCTCCTCCTTTGGCCTCAAAACTATCTACTGAGGCCATTCTGTTACACCCTAGCCCTTGTGTCAACTCAGCCCCTAACTAACTAATTGTTAGGATCGTGGAATTACACATACCCACAATAGCAAAAAACAAGAGCAAGAATGAAAAACAGAAGGAGACACAGGGATTTTTTTACCTGGTTCACCAATGCGGCTACATCCACGAGATGATGCACTAGGTTTATTTCCTTTGTTGTGATTGAAGTATAAGAGACTCACGCACACTTTGCTTTTGTGTTGCTATATATTAATAATTCTTGCTTAACGAGAAGTCTCACACAACTAGGAGACCGTAAAAAAAATGTAAAGAGTGTAAATAATTGGGCCCACATCCAACGTTCTTCATACTTAATCTCCACGTTCTCAACAATCTCCCACTTGGAGACTAAGGATCCAACTTCCTTGTCACCAACTCTACTTCCTATCATCACACATCTACCTAGTGCACCATCATCGCCTTACTATCAATCACAGAGGCCAACTAAGGTCTTGCATAACCTCAGTTTCCCAACATCCACCTCTTTAGTTAACATATCAACTTGGTTCTTACTACCCAAGATTTTCTCAAGCCGCATATTACCATTCTCAATCAAACTATGAATGAAGTGGAACTTGCGCCTGATATGCTTAGTTCTTGAATGTAAGACCGAATTCTTGCTCAATTGTATGGCACTCTGACTGTCACTGTAGAGAATACCATCATGATGCTTTTTGCCTATAACTTCCAAAAAATCTTGTAACCAAACCATTTCTTTCCCAGCTTCAGACATAACGACATATTCTGACTTTGTGGTAGACATTGCAATACATTTTTGAAGTCTAGACATCCAACTCACAACTGTACCACCAAGTGTGAAGACATACCCAGTTGTACTCTTATTGGTGTCAAAATCCCCACTCAAATCAGCATCAACAAACCCTTCTAGTTCAACCTTGCTCTTATCAAACACAAGTGAAGTACTAACAGTGCCTTTTAAGTATCTTAGAAGCCATTTCACAGCTTCCTAATGTGCCTTACCAGGATCAACCATAAATTTAACTACTGCTCCCACTGCAAACGCTATGTCTGGTTTAGTACAGACCATAGCATACATCAAACTCCCAACTGCAAAAGCATAATGTACCTTGGACATGTAGTCCTACTCTTCAGTTGTCTTAGGTGACTGCTCCTTTGACAATTTGAGATGATTTGCCAGTGGAGTGTTCCTGGGCTTCACATCACCAATTCTGAAACGATCTAAAGCCTTACGCACATAATCTTCCTGGAATAGTCTCAAAGTGCCTTTCAACCTATCCCTAGAAATCCTCATCCCAAGAATCTGCTTCGCAGGACCCAAGTCCTTCATCTCAAATTTCTTTGATATCTCTTTCATCAATTTGTTGATTTACTTTAAATTAGACCCTACAATCAACATATCATTCACATACAAAAGTAACACAACGTAAAAATCAGAAAATTTCTTGAAATAACAACATTGATCCTTATCACTCCTGTGGAATCCACTTTTGCACATAAAGATGTCAAACTTTATGTATCACTGTCTCGGAGCCTGCTTCAACCCATATAGACTCCTTTTTAGCCTACACATCAAGTGTTCCTCATTTGGAACCACATACCCTTTTGATTGCCTCATATACAAGTCCTCTTCTAAATCACCATGTAAAAACGCAATTTTTACATCCATTTGTTCCAGATGCAAATTCTCAGCTGCAACCAAACTCAAGACTATTCTAATGGTAGTTAGTTTCACAACAGGAGAAAATTTTCTTTATAGTCTATACCCTCCTTTTGTGAAAATCCCTTAACTACCAATTGAGCCTTATGCCTGGTGTTACCATCAGACTCATTCTTGATCTTATACACCCACTTATTCAACAAAGCTTTCTTACCTGCAGATAACTCAGTTAGTTCCCAAGTTCTATTCTTGTCCAAGGAGGCAATCTCATCATCCATTACATGCTCCCACTTGGACCAATCATCTACCTGCATAGCCTCATGGTACGACTCTGGCTCACCAGCATCAGTTAATGAAAGATAATGTGATGAAGGAGAATATTTTTCTAGAGTTTTACCTTTTGTTGACCTAGCTGACCTTCTCACCACAGGTTGTGTCTCAAGGACATCATCAGAAGAAGTTTCTGAAATTGTGTCTGGTTCTGGCATATCAACTTGTGGAGCAATGTGTGAACTAGCTACATTTTCATCCTGTGCCTTTGACCTTCTCTCAAATCTAGCAGAACTAGTATTTACAGGAATCTCAACCAACTGTCTATCACTGTTGCCAGCTCCCACTGTTTCTTTATCAATAGAACCCTTTTCCAACCTATCTTTGTACATGATAGATTCATCAAAGACAACATCACAATGTCTAAACACCTTCTTACCGTCCTACACCCTGTAGCCAAATAGATCAGTACCATAACCAAGAAAATAACATTTCTTAGATTTTGGGTCAAGTTTATCTCTCTTTTCAGGATCAATCATAACATATGCAACACAGCCAAAAACGCATAGAAAAGACAGATCAACTTTCTTACCACTCCATACCTCTTCTGGTACCTTATCACCCAAAGGAATTGATGGTCTCCTATTGATCAGGTATGTTGCTGTGTTGACTACATCAGCCCATAGTGTCTTGGGCAACCAGGCATGAATGCGCATGCTCCGGGCTCTCCCATTGAGAGTCCTATTCATCCTATCAGCAATGCCATTCTGCCTTGCTTTTCCAGGAACAGTCCTTGTCAACCTGATTCCCTATTGAACACAATACTTCTTGAACTCATCTTTCTCATATTCACCACTATTGTCTGATCTCAAGCACTTGATCTTCAGACCTATCTGATTCTTAACCTCTACTTTCTATTTCAAAAAAGCACTAAAAACATCAGATTTATTTTTCAAAAAATAAACTCATACCTTTTTGTTGTGATCATCAATGAAAGTGACATAGTAGTATGCGCCACCTAAAGAGCAAACAGGTGAAGGACCCCATACATCAGTATGAACCAGCTCTAACCTCTCTGCTTTTGGTTCCCTGCTAACTTTGGTGAAGCTGACTTGTTTCTGCTTACCAAAAGCACAACTCTCACATAAACCCATGTCAACAGATTTCAAACCAGGCAAAGAACCCCTAGTAGCCATTATCTTCAACCCTTTCTCGCTTATGTGACCAAGTCTATTGTGCCATAAACTTATACTACAAGAACTCTCAGCAACATTAGCAACTAAATTTGTACACCCTGCAGTAGTGTACAATGTCCCAGACTTCACACCTCTAGCCACAACAATTGCACCTTTCACCATCTTCCAGGAACCATTGCCAAACTCAGTTTTGTAGCCAGTACTATCTAATTGACCAACAGATATCAGGTTCTTGGTCAAACCTGGGATATACTTGACATCTTGCAGTTTTCAAATACCCCCATTCAAGGTCTTTACATTCACATCCCCTCTTCCTAGAATCTCCAAACTCCTATTGTCGGCAAGGTACACCTTGCCAAACTTTCCACCAACAAAATTGTGAAACAAGTCTTTACTAGGTAAGGAATGGAATGATGCACCTGAGTCAACAATCTATGACTCAATGGGACTATCTACACTAAGAATATGAGCATCACCCACATCTTCAGCGGAATTCACAGAGTCATTATCATCACTGCGGTTATTGCCCCTTCCCTTGTTTTTAGATTTAGGACAAATTCTCTTAAAGTGCCCCTTATCACCACAGTCCCAACAAATTGCTTCTTTATGATTTTGAGACCTACCCCTTCCCTTTTGATTTTGAACGACCTCTATTCTTGCTTTGACACCTTTGTTTTCCCCTGCCTCTAATATTCAAGGCACTTCTAGAAAACTCGCCAGAATCTTTCTTGCGAATATTTTCGCTCAAAATTACATCACAGATCTCATCATACTTAAGTGCATTCGAACCTCTAACTCTACTAACAACAGATATTATAGTGTCCCAAGACTCAGGCAAAGACAATAACAAAATCAAAGCCCTAATTTCATCCTAAAAGTTAATCTTTACAGAAGCCAGTTTTGTTATTATCATATTAAATTCGTTAATATGATCAGCAACATTAGTGGAATCAACCATCTTAAAATCAAATAATCGACGCATCAAATATACTTTATTCATTGCCGAAGGTTTCTCATACATATTTGATAAGGCTGCAATCAACCCCTTCGTCGTTGTTTGATCCATGACGATGAAGGCAACATTCCTAGCCAACGTCAATCTCACTGTAGCCAGTGCTTGGCGGTCCAGAACTTCCCAATCCTCCTCTTTTGTCATGTCTGCGGGTTTGTCCTTCAAAGATAGATAGAGATCTTTTTGATACAACAAATCCTGAATTTGCATATTCCAAAAAGCGAAATCCTTCCCTTCGAACCTCTCAATCTTAACCTTTCCTTCTTCCATTGTTTTATTGTGATCTCTTAACCAACCTGGAACTCTGATACCAATTGTTAGTATCGTGGAATCACACACACCCACAATAGCAAGAAATAAGAGCAAGAGCCAAAAAAAAAGTAGACATAGGGATTTTTTTACGTGGTTCACCAATGCGGCGTCCACGAGATGATGCACTAGGTTTATTTCTTTTGTTGTGAAGTACACACCCACACTTTGTCTTTGTGTTGCTATATATTAATAATTCTTGCTTAACAAGAAGTCCCATACAACTAAGAAATGGTAAAAAAAAACGTAAAGAGTATAAATAATTGGGCCCACATCCAACGTTCTTCATACTCAGGCTCCACGTTCTCAACACTAACTCACTCACTCCTCTCAGCCCCTCTTTCTTTCTCCTCGAGCATACTCTCCATATCCTAGGCTTATTCATGTTTCTGTTATTTTCTCCCTTTTTTGAAATACCCTCGACATTGGTCCTATCATTATTGTTCTACTTGATGATCATATCCAAGCTAAATTTCATCATTTGCTTCAGGTACTTCATCCATGTGACAAACGGGAAGCCATTAGCAAGCGTCGGCCTCTTTTTCCTGCAATTGACTTTTCATTGGCAAGTAGTTGACTGATTGCATTTCATCTTCTATTCAATCTTTTCAGATTTGATTATTAGCTCCTACGATTCATTTCACCTCATTCAATTCCGCTTTCAACTCTATTTCAGATAGAAAGTGATGAAGACAATACGTGGACAGGCGTTGTCAGAGAGACAGATGAAGAACTTGCGGCTAGAGGATTGAAGTTCATGAACTGGTAGCTAACTGCCAATTTATTGTGATCAAACTCCATGAAAATAATGAAAATAAGCTCTATAAATTGTAACTTTATGATTTGAATTTAGATTGTTCTCGACTATCCTCATATTTCCATCTCGTTCAGGTTGTGGACACGCCAGGAGAAGGAAATTGCAGTCGTCACTCACCATAGATTCTTGCAGCATACATTGAATAACTTGGCAAATGATTGTGAATCATCTGTGGAGAGTGAAATTCGTAATGAGTAAGTCATCATATCATGCAATTCTTTCTTTTTGGTCATGGAAGCAGAAAAACTTCTATAATAAATGGTTATCTATTAAGTTTCTTTCACATAACGTAATTTTGACTAATCAAAGCTAGCTGTATCATGTGTTTCCAGGTTTGGAAATTGCGAACTTCGTTCACTTGTCATTGTCAATAAAAGTTCAGCAAATGGAAGTTTAAGCTAAAAAAAAAGGCATATTTTCCTGTGCAACTAGACATGTTCTGCATTTTTAATAATATCACAAACTCTTGAGGTCCCTCTGAATCCAACTGGAGAAAAATCTAGACAGCAAGTTGGATGTAAATAAGACGCAATTCACGTTAGTTGCAGATATTCTTATGTAAGGGATCCAAAGCAGTTGGTTTGTTGTGTGATAGCCATAATCTCTTAGCTTGAAAAACCTGGAGTTGTATTTGCTGTTAATGACTGGTATCGGTCCACCTCTGAAGTTTCCATTTCAACAACTTACCACAACCCTCTTAAAGTTTGAGCCTGATTTTTCTTTTTCAGGTTTAAATACTAAGAATTTGATTTAGCAGTAGATTGGGTCCCATGTAATAAGATCTATTGAGTGTAGAGATGACAGTGATTCAAACTGAGTTCACCGAGCTCATACCTAGGCCAATCTCTTGGGGCAAGTTGTTGAACAAAAATTGCTACTTTGAAGAATTAGCTCAGACGGAAAAAACAGGAGAGAGCTGAAAGGCTAGATTTTACTCTTTCGAGATCGAATCATAGCCACTATTTTGACACCTAGGCACAAAATGCACTTGCCAGCTGATCCGAGTTTAAATTGGGGAACGAAAAAGTTCAGTTAATTCAAATTAATTTTGGTTAACTGTAGATCGGACTTAACTCAACTTTTTTACTAAATTTATTTTCTAGCATTATTTACTTTAATCAAATAAAATTTAATCTATTAATTTTAAATCCAATCACAACTTCTAAACTCTTTTAAAAAATAATATAAAATATAATATCAATTTTATTAGATAATAATTTTTTACTAATATAATTGTTTTTTTAAGAGAGAATAGCTATTATCTCGAAGAATAATACTCCAAGATACAATCAGGCATATCAATCCACACTTGAAAGCAACTATGGAGAACAGACGCTCGAGGAAAAGAATGGGCTCTCCTATTCATCGAACGCCTAATCCAAGATACAGAGATATTGTCCCTAGTGCATAAAATATCTTTATAGTCTAAAATTATAAAACCAAAATAGGAAAAATCCAAAAAACTTGGAGTTCAAAGCATGGATAAGGAGCTGACTATCAGTAAAAATTGAACTTGCTTGTAGCATACCATCACGAACAAACAAGGAGCACTGTCGAAGAGCAAGAACCTCTGCCATCACGGGACCTCCATTGCCTTCCTCATAGCCAGAAAGTGTCAATGAAAAGGAGCCTTCTCCATCTTTAAATAAAATGCCAAAACCAAGGAGGTCAACATCTACAAATATCGAGCCATCAATGAAAGCCAACCAATTAAAGGACGACGTCATTACTGCTGTCGTTCGAAAACACAACGGTAAACTAGGAGCAGCATTTAGGAGAGTTCCGGCGGGCATCAACTCCTTGAAGTCCGAATAGTAAGAATTGGTTTGGATATGAATATGGTGTGGCATAACTCGTTTATCATGTCATAGTTTTTCATTCCTTGCCAATCATAGCTTCCATGCCTGAATACCGATTCTAGCAGCACGATCCCTTCCTGCTGTCTTAATGACATAGGCAAAAAAATCCTGAAAAGATGACAAAGAGGATGTTAGAACCAAGCCCGTTAACCTCCATAACTCCTTAGCCATAGGACATTCAAGGAACACATGCTTCATAGATTCATTTTCATGCCAAACATGCAATGCAAGTCAACGTCCACTCCTTAGTGTTGCAAATTGTCTTTAGTTGGTAACACGCTACGACAACACCGTCATAAGAAGTCGTGTACTTTTGGAGGTACATCAAGAGACCAGATTTTCTTCCATACAATGCCTTGCAACCGTTGTCTACGACCTACCAAATCCGCAAGCGCCTCATAATAAGAAATTTTAACCGAGTAAATCTCGCTTCTGTCACAAGTCCAGATGATCTTATTAGGTTTAGAGCTAATGCTGAAGGGGATACCTAGGATAGCATTCATGTCATTAATACTGAAATATGAGAGCAACTTCTCAAAGTCCCAACGCCTCTCCCCGTGGATGAATAAGTCACATACCCTCATAGCATCATGAATAGCCATAGGACCATCGTCTGGATGAAAGCCACTAGCCTTTGGAATCTAGGGATCTCTATTAACAAAGATACGTTGGCCATCCCTGACCCTCCACCTTACCCCCCTTAACAACACTTTTTGAGCAAACAATACACTTTTCCAAACTAAGCTATAGTTGGTACCCAACTGAGTTGTTAAAAAGTCTCCCTGAGGGAAATATTTAACTTTGAGAACCTGATGGGAAAAGAGTGTTAGTGTCAACAATAAGTCCCCACCCTTTTCTTCCCAAAAGAGCAGTGTTAAAACATCTCAGGTCTCGAAAACCCATACCGCCCACCGACTTCTCACAACACATATGATCCGATGACAACTAATTGATCTCTTGATGTACCTCCAAAAGTACATGACCTACCAAATCCGCAAGTGCCTCATAATAAGCAATTTTAACCGAGTAAATCTCGCTTCTGTCACAAGTCCAGATGATCTTATTAGGTTTATAGCTAATGCTCAAGGGGATACCTAGGATAGCATTCATGTCATTAATACTGAAATATGAGAGCAACTTCTCAAAGTCCCACCGCCTCTCCCCGTGGATGAATAAGTCACATACCCTCATAGCATCATGAATAGTCATAGGACCATCGTCTGGATGAAAGCCACTAGCCTTTGGAATCTAGGGATCTCTATTAACAAAGATACGTCGGCCATCCCCGACCCTCCACCTTACCCCCCTTAACAACACTTTTTGAGCAAACAATACACTTTTCCAAAATAAGCTATAGTTGGTACCCAACTGAGTTGTTAAAAAGTCTCCCTGAGGGAAATATTTAAGTTTGAGAACCTGATGGGAAAAGAGTGTTAGTGTCAACAATAAGTCCCCACCCTTTTCTTCCCAAAAGAGTAGTGTTAAAACATCGTAGGTCTCGAAAACCCATACCGCCCACCAACTTCTCACAACACATATGATCCAATGACAACTAATTGATACCCCTACTACCTTCCCAATAACGCCACCCCCCCCCCCCTCACCAAAATTTATTCATCAGAACTTGGAGCTCGGAACAAGTAGCAGCATGGGATAAGAAAGACATTCATGCAATAGGTAGGGATAGCCTGGATGATAGCCTTGATTAAGATCTCCCTACCCACCCGAGATAGAAAAAAGTTGTTCCAATTGTTGATACGCTTCCAGATCCTATCCTTGAGAAATGAGAAAATCTGCCACTTGCTGCATCCAATTAGAGAAGGTAAGTTCAAATAGTTACTTTGACTTAAAGGTAAGTGCACTCCAAGTAAATCTGAAATGGCCTGCTTAACATTCGGGGCAATACATGGGCTAAAAAGAATGCCAGACTTACCATAATTGATGAACTGACCAGAAGCTTCTTCATATATGCCCAGAATGTTCTTAAAGTGGGTAGCTTCAGAGACCGACCATTAAAGAAGAGCAGCAAGTCATCGACAAAGAATAGATGTGAAATCCTGGGGTAACCTAACTTTGCCCGGTAACCATGAATCACCCCACGCCTTTCACCATCTTGCAACAAAAGGGAAAGTCCCTCTACTACAATCAGAAACAAATAGGGGGAGATAGGATCCCCTTGTCGTAGCCCTTGACTCTGGACAATAGGGCCCACCTCTGTTCTATTAACCGAAATCAGATAGCTAATGTTAGAGATACACATTCTCTTCCATTGAACCCAAACATCAGAAAAACCCAGAGCTATCAATATAGCAAGCAAATATTCCCTGTTGATTCTGTCATAGGCTTTGGCTATATCAATCTTTAGTGCACAAGAACCAGAATTGCACCTTGATCATTGCTTCAAACTGTGTAAAGTCGTAAAGGCCCCACAATAAAATTATCCGTAATTAATCTTCCAGAAACAAAAGTAGATTGGTTCAAAAAGATAATCTTGGGCAAAATAAGCTTCAATCGAGTGGCTAATGCTTTAGAAAATATCTTGTAGATCATATTGCATAACGCAATTGGTCTAAATTCGGTAACATGAAAAGTATTATCACATTTTGGGATTAAGACAATAAGAGTAGTAGCCAAAGATGGTGGAAGGGTACCTTGTTGAAGCCAATCACGACAAGCCTGACATATGTCACCACCTAGAATGCTCCATAATTTTTGGAAGAAAGTGGGGTTCAAACCATCTGGGCCCGACGCTTTATTTGGGTCCATTTGAAAGAGGGCATTACGGAATTCCTCATCCGAAAATGGAGCAGTAAGTGTCGTATTAGCCGATTCGTCTACCAAAGGTCTAACTAGCCGAATCACAACTCCACTGGAATACTCGGTGGCCTGAAAAAGATTAGGGAAATAAGTTTGAATTAACCCACAAATAGTAGTTTCATCCGTTGTAATGTCCCCAGTTTCATCAGTTAGTTTGGTAATCCGATTCCTCTTCCTGCGGCCTTTGATACTGTTATGAAAATATTTGGTGTTTTTGTCACCATTTCGAAACCAAAACACTTTAGCTTGCTGCTTTAATCTCACGTCCTCCTCCTCTAAGATTGCATTCCATTGGATTTTTAAACGTCGAACCTCGACTGTGTCGAGGTTATATTGTTCCGCTCCTAACCTTCTTTTAATAGTTTCTTTTTGAGCCCACCTTAATCGATTCCTCTGCTTATCCCATAACTATATGTGAGCCACAATCGAAGACGTGCGCTCGGAGAAAGATAAAGTAGCCCCTTTGGACTAAACCCTATCAACCGTCTCTCGAAGATCAGGCTTAGAAAGTCAAGAGTTGTCAAATCGAAATCGTTGATTAACCCCATTCGAACTTATGCTAGCGGTGTCAATCAATAAGGGAGAGTGATCCAAAACTAGGGCAACAAGGACCAAACAAATAGCATCCCGAAACAAAGAGCTCCACTCGACATTATAATATGCTCTATCAAGCTTCTCCTTAACACAAGCTGTAAAACCTTCCTATAGGTGTATGTGAAGGACGAGCCTATCTATATAATATTTGAAAGATGAGCATCACATAATGCTTCGCAGAAACCTAAAATTAAATGAAAAGGTCAAGGAGGACCACCCAATTTTTCATACAAGGCAGCAATGTCGTTAAAACCACCACAATATAACCAAGGAAGCTGACTCCTAGCTGCCAAAGCCCGTAATAGTTTCTAAGAAGCCTGTCTCCTAATGCTTTCCGGGAAGCCACAAAAGCCAGTCAGGCGCCACTGTGCATTATCAAATCCAATCACACAATCAATAAAGTTGGGAGAATAACCAGAAACTTGAAGCTAAATATCCGCCGACCATAAAATAGAGAGACCTCCACGATCCCAATACTGTCTACAAAGAAACGATTTGCAAATCTGAGTTGACTACATAACGCTTCCATGCGTCCTCCATGAACTTTAGTTTTCATCAAAAACAAAATTACTGGGCGATAGCTTCGAACAAGCTCCCAAAGAGCCCGAACCACAGAGGGATTCCCCCGCCCCTCTGTAATTCCAACTAAGGATTTTCATAATGATCGGTCGACCCGCTGAGCGGGTTCGACTATTGCTCTAAAAATGGTATCTATTACCGAATTTGTGGAGTTAGAAACGGTAACAGAGATAGTTTTGAGCCGAGCTCATTTTTTCCCCTCATCATGTTTGTCTATGGGATCATCTTCACTAGGCCCATTTGAAAGTAAATGAAATGCACTAGTCTAGTCCATATCCATACTGCTCGTCTTTAATACCATCCGATCCCCATACGTGTGTGCCCCTAAGAATGAATTGAGAAAAGTGTTCAAACTTGTGCCAACAGTGGTGGGTCCTGATTGCAAGCTTGTTCCATTAAATCCGTATCTCAGCTAAAAGTCGGAGGGGCAATTATTGTAGAGAGGGATAGCCCGAAGATTTTCACTCCATAGAGGTTTCAGGTCGTCCTTCTTATGATGGAGTAGGAGATCAGAAAAGGAATCAGTGTGGCCTAGCTTACCACAGAAGTAACAATAAACCTGAATCCTTTGATATCTAAACGTGACGTAGAAAAGGTTTCCATCAAAATCAATTAATTTCTTCTTCCTCTTTAAGGGTTGTCTAATGTCCATCCGCACCCTAATTTTCATAAAAGAATCGGGCCCGTCAGTATTAGAATGACTAGTGTCATACTCCAAGAAAGAACCAATAAAATTTCCCAACGAGGACGCCACTGTAGCTGCCATAAATCCCAGCTTCAAGTCACAGACCTCAAACCAAACATCCACATATAGTAGCGAAATAAGAAGGGTATCTTCCCTGGGTTTTATCAGGTTGAAAACTAGGAGGTGTTTATTAAACAACCATGGAGCCCCTGTGATTACAAGTTCAAGATCAACAAAATGGAAGAATCAGAATAGGTATCGTTTGGCTCCCAAATCAGAAATTGCAATTCCCCCCAGAGGATGCTAGAGAGCCGTAAACACTTCCCACATAGAGAGAAAATTAATTCGGTTGTAAGTCAGAAACATACCGACCAGACAAAGCTCATAGGACACTAGCGTCGACGGAGCAGAGTGTGGGATTACCAGCTCCTGATCCTCCTCAGCCGAAAGAGATAGATGGTTGAAGTCGGCCTCTATAGCCGAACAACAAGAAGACAACTGGGCGGGCTCGGTGATCCACGTACAAGTCAAGATTAAGCATTAATACTACAGCTGATACTGACTACTCGAAGACTCTGTTTAGAGAATTTAGCAGAGGAGATTACACCGAGTACGCAGACGCTACTCTAATCATCCAAAAGACTCTCTCCTAAAATTTGATGCAGTATCCCCTATTGTTGTTGTCGCAGCATATTTGATCATACATGAACAGTGAGGAAACCCCATTTAGGAGAGATCCGCAGCAAAGGGAGCGGGCGTCTTAAAGACACTGCCCAAAACATACAATAGAGGAGACAATATCAAGCAATCAGGCGATGAGACGAAGATCAGGGACCATAATCGCCTCAACAAACCAGCTAGGAGACTCGGTGACTGAGGGAAGAACGAGGTTATTCAGAAAGTGTCCAAACCCTAATTGCATCTTTCTATCTTCTACTCCAACACCGGTTTGAGACATACAGCAGAGGAGACAACACTGAGCAATCAGGCAGGGAGATGAAGCACAGACAAACAACGAGGAGACACGGTGATTGAGGGAAGAAACGAGAGAATGCGTAAAGTATACGAAAAGAGAACTTTTTGTGTATATAATTGTTAATATATAATCATTTTTATATCAATAAAATCAAAATATAGTAATTTGTAAATTATATATATTAAATAAATTATTTCACTTGTAAAATTAAACTTAAGCTATGAATTTGATTTTTATGAAGTTAAATATATCTTTATTAAAATTGAGATGAATTGTAAATTAAGGCAATTTGAACCTTCAATGAGACTTCGCTTAAAGCTGAGCGATTCATCGTTACTTGATCGGTTCACCGAGCGATTCACTATTACTTGAGCGGTTCACCGTTACTTTTCTTTTCGTGATCTCTAGAAATCGGAAATAGATTATATGTTCCTATTATCATGTTTCTATCTTGTTCTATAAACAATCATTCATTTATTTTTTGTGACCCAGCTAAAAAAATAAATGGATGTTCATTGAACAAAGTAAAAATAGAGTAATGAAACAGGTGATTTGAACCTGAAAATGAAAGACTTGCTTAAATTGCTTTTACTCTTTGTAATAATGCTAATAAATCGAATTTCAATTTTATGTACAGAATTTCATATAGAAACGACGTATCTTAGTTTGATTGACGAACAAAAACCCATTTTTTTAGTAAACGATTCAGTTGAATTGGCTAGCCGAGTCCCAAAAAAAATTTGGGTTAAAAATTAAACCGATAAGATCAAAAATTTAGGGGTCGTTTGGTTCCACTTCTATTTTTCTGTTGTTGTTTTTTTTTTTTTTCTATTTTTGGTTTCTGTTTTTTTTTTAAGAAAACGAAAACCTATTTGATTGAGATTTGTAATATAAAAACTAAAAAAAAACCTATTTGGTTGAGATTTTTAATAAAAAATTGAAAACAAACACATGTTTGGTTTTATTATCATGTTTATATTCTTTTGTAATTATATTATTATGTGTAATAATTATAATATAATACATTATATTTTTTAATTAATTAATTATCATTATAGCTAAAATTAAATTTATGTAAATCAAATATTATTAAAAAATTACACATTAATTGTGTATAATAAAATTACATAAATTGGAAATTATATTAAGTCGTTCTAATCAATAAAATATGTCCATCATACTATAATTCTTGAAAACATAATAGCACTATCATTTATAAAAAGAAACATAAATTAATTAGAAATAATATAATCACTCCATATTTGTCTAGCAATTTCATCTCACTTCCAAGAGATACCTCAATATTGTGCTGGAGTTATATTATATTCCACTTGAAAACTTGTATCTCTATTTTCACTTCCGTTAATTTGTTCTTCATTTTCAGCACAACTTTCAAATAATTCATTACTTTATCCACATATTCTAATATAATTGTGTATAACACAACAAACAATAACGATGTATTTTTATTTTTTTATACCATAACTCGACATTTTTTTAAGTATAGGGAATCTTGCTTTTAAATTATCAAAACATCTTTCAATAACATTTCTTAATGAAGAATGCTTGTACTTAAATAATTCTTGTGGACCTTGAGGTCTTCCTCTACCTCTATAATCTCGCAAATGGTATCTTTCACCTCGATATGGTGAAAGAAATCCAGGCATATTAGTGTAACATGAGTCTACCAAATAGTACTTACCTAACATAAAAAGAACATAATATTAACAAAAAGATATTAAAATGAATCATAATTACTATGTTTATTTAAAAAAATATAATACCTTATGAAGGCATAGGAAATTGAGTCGTTGGAGTTGTCACTGTTCCAAAAAGAACTCAAGAGTCATTTGCAATACCTTCCCATCCCGCCATTAATATGTAAAACACATGTCAAATGAGCAATAATACATAATATTTTGGATTGAATTAATTCTTTTGCCCCTGAATGGTATTTGTTCATCGGTCGGAGCATGTGCATCAATATGTGTACCATCTATTGCTCCTATATAATCCTAAAAATTTTAAAAATATTAAAATAAAATTTAAGTATAAGGACATAATTGAAATAGTAATTAAATATATAATGTACCTGAAAAGATGGTAATTTTTTTGAATTATGTTGAATCTCAGGAGGTGTATTAGTAAAAGATGGTAATGACTCTTTTTGCAAGACGATTAACAACATATAAGATTTTTCAAAAGTACTTCGAAATTGTCCAACTAGAATGTTGAAAGCGTTCTGCATTGACTCTAGTTGTCTTACCATGCCCTATAATCATCAAGAAAATTGTTACCTGTTCCTCCACAGTCAAATGATTTGTTGCCTTTAAGCCTCCTAAACTCATCTCATAAGCTTAAGAAGATTGTGTTTTTCATTCTTAAATTTTCATAAATTCTTGTAGGATTTCCATTCAAAAGCTATAATATCCAATCATGACCTGGTAGAGTAGAAGTTCTACATGGTTGCTTTTGTAAATGAGAATATTTGTTATCTCTTGTAGCTACATCAATAATGATTATCTTCTTCAGTTCATCATCAAAATTTGATTCAAAATTTGATAAGAAATCCATGTATCTACAATGTCAACATTAAATAATTAATAAAATATTCAATCAAGTATATTTAATCAAATATAGAAAAATATTCATACAAAATATAAAGTTAAAATTAAATCAACTATTCATACAAAGCACAAATTAAAAATGTTCAAAATATAGAATAGTGCTTAATATAAAAGTGTCAAATCAATAAAAATTTGATATACAATAACATGAAAATATAACTAAAGCGACATAATCCAATCTAGCTTCCTTGTTTGTGTCATCTTAAAAAAATATCCCTATAAAATGAAGAACCATGTAAAACCTTCACAGTTTTTCCATATAACACACCGTCAACACCCAATTCATCTAAAGAAGTCAGACATTCCATTATTACGTTAGACTCTTGAGATCTACTCTTTGCGGTAGATGATGTTTCCTTCAATTTTTTCTCAAGTAAATCATTATTCCTTTTTGATTGTTCACTAAATATAAGTAAGGCTTCTTCTATAATATTAGAATGTGTCTTCTTTGCCTTCTTATTCTTAGGAGGCTTCTTTCTCGTAGACGAAGAACTTTTATCTTGATATTCTTTTCCATTATATGAGTAATCTTTATCAGTATCATTTCCATGTTTATCTTCTGTACTATTCAATGGAGATTTAGTTGATGGATGTGTATGCACGTCAGTTGCAGTAGTATCTCCAAAAATATGACACAAGTCATAAAAATTCCTTACATCTTTTTTTCTTAAATCTGTGAGTCATTTTATGCACCTATAATGATGAAAAAGAGAAATGAGAATGAATAATATATAATATGATATATTAATAAAACAAAAGACATATTTTACCTTAAATAGATTTTTCCAACATTTATTTGTAGCATTAACTTCACCAATACAAGAGTTGTAACCGATTCCTATTTCTTTGAGTAAGTTCTTGAAATTATTCAATCTAGCCATTAGTCCATTATACTTATTCTTCAATTGAATATCAGTATACTCCTTATTGAACTTTGTTTGAAGCCTTACTTTAATATTCTTCCAATCAGATTTCGAAAAGGTAGTAGTTGTTCGATTTCCCTTCTTCACTTCTTCAACCATCAAGGAGATTAAATACATCTCTATCGTATCATTCCATACCCCATCTTTTTCATTTACTTCTTTACAATCATTGTCATCATTCATATTGTTCAAGCCTTCCATAACTAAATGTAATAACATATAAGTGACATCAATCATAATAGTATTTGCAAAGTATTAAATGTTAAATATATATTAAAATAAACATGTGACAATGCGTTGTATTCCACACTTAAAAAAGAACATCGATTCTCTACATTAACAAGAGGTATTACATCAAGACAATAAAGTCATGTGACAATTGTAAAAATAAGAATACACATGAAGACTTACATGAAAGGCACGTATGTATTTAATGTTTCAACAGTTGCATTTAATGCATAAATACACGTGAAGACTTGCATGAAAGGCATGTAAATGTATTTAATGTTTCAACAATTGCATTTAATGCATTACCTTTTTTTATTTTAAAGATGAATCCAGTGATTTTCATTCAATAAAAGATGTCACATCTGAACTTATTTGCAAGAGCTCTTCCTGGAAAAACAAGGCATAAACATCTGGGAAGTTCATAACAGTTATAACCAATAATAAGCTACGTGAAGACAAGAATAGGAAAAATACCTACGTGGGAGTAGCAGTGAAATGGAAGAAGGTGAGCTCGAACCAGAGCCTCAATCCAATGCTCAAGTTGGCAATGAGGATAAAAATAAGGAAGAAAAGCGTGGCCTGGAACGTGACAGAGTGGACGTTGATCGTAGGGAGGTGGAGGGTGAAAACCTTGGTAACAGTGAAGTAAATGTAAAACATAAGGGGTTTGAGAAGAAAAGTGTTTCTGAAAAGACTAATGTGGTTGAGAAGGACGATAAGGGGCTTGTTTGTGGGGAGAATTTTAATGAAAAAGCTAGTATTAATGGCATTGAAGTTGGAAATTCTGGTAATGATGATGGTGTTATTGGAGCGGGAGGTACTCCTAGAGAAAAAATAGAGCCTGAAAAGGAGGAAACTAAAGACATGACTATTAATAAGTCTGGGAATATTTGTACAGATGGAGGGTTTCGACATGAAAAGGGTATCGATCTTGAGGTAGAGGTGGGGGACAATGAAGTTTGCGAATCAGATAAAGAGTTCACAGAGGAGAATGAGGGAGAGGAAGTCAATATGGAGTTGGCAACAGAGACTTTGGGTCAGAATTTAAGGGATAAAGGCAAGGGTATTGCGGTTTCACCAGTGCAAGATGCTTTCTCCACAAATAACCACATGTGAAAACAACGCAAATATTATTTGTCAAGCAACAAGTTAGAAAACACAAATAACCACATACGAAAACAAACATAAAAATTACGTGTTGTGATGAGTTGTAAAAGATAGTAAAAGACGCAGAGATTGAGAAGAAGATGAAGATGATAGTTTCGTTGAATTCTATATACAAGACCTTTTAAGAGTGGAAGAGGCTGAAGACGTAGAAGATTATATAGTCGGCAACACAGGGAAACTAGTTATGTGAAATATGAAAACTTGTTTTAAAAATATAGGAAAACTTGTTTTAAAAACATACGAAATCGTTATTTTTTGGCTTTTGCAAAGTCGTTGCAGTTTTCTTGTTTTTGAAAACAAAAAATGGCAATATCCTAGACCAAACAAGTTTTAAAAGACCGTTTCTTTTTTGTTTTTGAAAACGATAACGAAAAATTAAAGAAAAACATAACCAAACAGCTCCTTAACATTTAAAAAGTTTAATTAATATTAGATAGTTTGGATAAATATTGAATAAAATTAAAGAAAATAAAATATGATTAAAAGAGATTGTCTTTATTTATCAATGTTGAAATTTAATTAAAAAAGAAATTATTAAATAAAAATTAATAAATAAATTTATTAATTTACAAAAATTGACTGATTAATAAATTAATTAATTGATTTTTAACAACAAGAGTTTATTAAAGTAAATAGAACCAGAAAGTTAAAAGTTGAATTAAAAAATTAGATCATTCAAAATTTTTATTAGAGTTGAATTAGCTAAATCAATAAAAAAATTTAATCATTACAGTTTAGTGTAAATGAAAAGCTATCTAGAGTTAATATAATAAAAAAGGATAGTTATTCAAAATAATTTTAGTAATTTTCAACACTCTAACTATTTTAATTAATCTTAAATATGGATCCAAATCTAAAAGAAAATTTAATCTATGAATAAATGACTGTATAATGTGCGACTTGGTATACATTGCTTCGGTTACAAGACAAAACATAACATTAAAGACATCAACCATAAATAAATCTTATGAAAATGTGATATAGGAATCGCATCATTTACTTTACTTTCGGTGCTTAACTTTTAAAATGTTCCTAAATAAAATATTAAGAAAAAAATACAAAACCTTAGCCTAACTAAAATTATATGATATAATTAGTCCATTTTGAGCCTCAACATTTAAAACAAAATATAAAATATATTTTAATATTTTGAATCGTTCAAGTTAAACTCTAATATTTTCAAAACATCCAATTTAGATCCTAAGTGGATTAAAAAAGATTAACAAGGTTAACTCCTTGCTAGTTAAATATCAAATAAATACTAATATGTTATTATTTAAAAATTTTAAAATAAAAAGTAAATTTTACTACCAAGTGCAAAGTGAGATTTATTATATGAAATTTATCAAAATGAATCTTACTACCACATGTTAGCGTAATCGAACTTCTAGTTAATTACAAAAGCTAATTATTTGATATTAGAAATTACTTTATATATTGGAAAATAGAAATAATGTTACGTTAATAACTCAGAGTATGAAACTCCAATATTCTTAAATCACAATTTAGCCAAAAAAATTTATAATTACATCATTAATTATCAAATTTTCATTAGCTTAGAAAATGATGTTTATCGGTCACAAAAATTATCTGCACAAGCACAATTATCCAAAATTGTAATATTCAAAAGTATATATAATAAAACTACTGTACTCAATTTTATCTCTTAACCTCACATAAGATTGACACTATTAATTATGTGCCTTGAGTTTATTAACAATTTCTTTATCTCCTAAAAAAATATGTTGAAATAATCAAATGATAAAAATAAACATATAATAATAAAATATACAGCCAGGCAAAATACTTAAATAAACATTCATAATTTTACTATTAATAATTATTAATACAAATATTATTTTATTATTATGATTTATGTACTAAAGTAAATGGACGTTGTTTAACCTAGTAAGTTTGCATTTGATAATCTGTTGATTCATCTCTATTCATTACAATTACTTATTAAGTGGAAACATAATCAGTTGTGTAAATATTGACATAGAATATCCTAATCCTTCAATTTAATATAATATCCTAGTATTGCTTTAATACCTAACCATTAGCATAGGATATTTCCAATATTTAAGATACCTTGATACCGTTCCAGTATCTAATCATTGATATAAGACATTTTTAGGACTTAAGATGCCTCACTACTTACTCGTACCTAGGCACAATTCACTTATATCTTAATAATCCATCAATGTATGACTTTCAAATATAGCCTATTATAGATAAGTCGTAAATGCATAATTTTCACAGTCTATTATCAAATCACTATAAAGCAATCTCTTTCTAATTTTATGAACATAATTTTAATTATACATTTGCATAAGTGAAATTTTTAACTATCATAATTTTCCTTCAAATAATCAGACGATATATAGATTATAACACGTAACAAAATATAAACATGGGACATTTTATATTTTTTTAATTATTTATTTAATAAACAAAATTCTTACAAAATTCATATATTTCATAAATTCATATATTCAATTATTAATCATTAATTTAATCAATTACAACAATAATAATAATTCATTAACAGTATCACTAATTCAGTAGGTTGGTGTAGGTGACGCATATCCTCATCGTTTAACTAAGTAATTTCAGGTTTGATCCTTGCCCTTGGGAGCGCAGCGAACTCCTGGGCAACTGTTGCCTCCAGATATGGGATGTAACACGCAGCGAAGGGGGATTAGTCACCGGCTTTGGTCCAGTGGACATCTTCTGGGAGACAAAAAAAAGTATCACTAATATGTGGGGTCAAAGTTAATAGCTTTAATTAAATTTAAACTTAGAATTTAAATACAAATTCCAGCAATCAAGCCTTAACAAGTTGGCATGTTTATTGCGAACACTAGATGTAACAACTCACGTTCAACCATCGTGAGAAAAGGGGTTTTTATTAGTGTATGTTTATTTAATACAAAGGCCCGAGTTTACTGGCTTAATCTAAGCTTGTTTGGAAATGAGGCATTTTGATGATAGATTCCATTTTCCACCGAAATTTGCTCCAAAAGCCTTCTCTTTGAAGAAAATAACATGTCGATTGCCGCAAATTCCTTTTTGACTGTTTTTTCCTTTTCCGCTTTATCAGGATGGAGATGGAGGAGAGGTGCGGATTTCTTATTTCTAGGCGGCAATATGCGATAGAAACGCTGTTTTTTTATAAGATAAAATGAAAACAAGAATAGCCAAAAAAAAATAAACAAATTGTATTGAGCAAAAAATGTAAATTTTATAAATTTTATAATTATAGCTTTAACTTAAAAAATTGGCAATTAAATTTTTAAATTTTTAAATTTTATCTCGACTTTATTTTATCCGGTTAATATTAATGACGTGACTTTTTATGTAAGACAAAATGTTTAAATACTCGTACATGTCATACTTAGTTAAATTTAACTAAATTAAGTCATTTTGGGATTGAAATCTCATAAGCAAACTTTCTGCCTAAATTGCTAAAATTTAAAACCTAAATCAGTTTGTCCTTGTACAAAAAGAAAGAGAATATGAGGTGACAAAATTGAGATTTCATTTAAATTGTTAAAAGTTGTGTTGTTATTGTCTAGTACCAACATAACAAAAGTGTTATTGTCATCTCGTAACCGCATAACAGATTTTGATTTAAAGATTTTGACATGATTTAGATAAACTTAATTAAATATGACGTGTATAAATGTTTAAGATCTCTATCTTAGTTAATAAGTCACATCTTCAACGTTAATGGAAATATTAACATTATGTTATAATTAAAAAAATTATGATTACAATTTACAACCAAAATCAAAAACTTACTTCCTACTTATATGGATAAGATTTACTTCCTTTCTAAGTGCCTTATTATGGAGTGCAAGTAACAATTTAATTAAATTTTTTATTTTAAATAAATGATATAATAATTTTAATTATATAATAAGTTAGATATGAATTACAATCAATCTAAACAAATAAGTTAAAGTTATTTCACATTTTTTAAAGATTTAAGTAAAGTTTTATCATTAATTATGATATTATATTATATTTTAATATTTACTAAAACATTATTAATAACATTCTGAATGCCAATGAAATTAGAGTTTATTTAATTCCTATTATTCAAGTCATCAATTTAATTGTTTTAATGAGGTTAAAATGTAAACAATAAAAAACAATAAAAAGTTAATAATTTTTTTGTTAAATATTAAAATATAAATCAAGTTTAATAATAAATTAATAATTTAAAATAAGATAATTAATTAACATTAAGGCTTATATTGAATTTCCTCTCTTAATCGTCTGATCTCTTTAAACTTGAAGTAACACGTTTCTTCACCTGTAATCCCCCACACACAGCACACGGCAAATCCCCACTCTCCGATGTCGTTTTAAATGCTTTCTTAATGTTAATGGCACTAGCAATCGCACTCGCGCTCTAGCCCTAGGATTGTCCGATCTGCGAAAATGGAGAGCTTCTCGTACTCTTCTTACCCGGAATCCGGCGACTCGTCGCCGCGCTCGCGAGAAATTGATGAGAACCCGTCGTGGGAAGAGCCGCCGTCGAACAACTACAAAGTGAAATTCATGTGCAGTTATGGAGGAAAAATCCAACCCAGACCGCACGATAACCAACTCGCTTATATTGGGGGTGATACCAAGATCCTAGCCGTTGATCGGAGCATCAGGTTTTCTACTATGATGAACAAACTCACGTCTCTGTGTGGTGATTCTGATGTCTGTTTCAAATACCAACTCCCTGGTGAAGATCTCGACGCTTTGATCTCCGTCACCAACGATGAGGATCTCGAGCATATGATGCTAGAATACGACAGGTTGTACCGCGCCTCAGCTAAGCCCGCGAGATTGAGGCTCTTTCTTTTTCACTTGAACCTTCCGAGCTTTGGAGCGAGTGAGATGAAATCGGAGCGTCAGTGGTTCGTCGACGCCTTGAATTCCGTCCAGGTTCAGAATCTAGAAGCGGCTTCGCCCCCGACCGCGGCGGTTCCGGTGGGTAACCCGGACTTTCTGTTTGGATTGGAAAAGGGGTTTCCGGCGACGAAAACGCTACCGGAGATTGTGGCTAAAGAAGTTGCTGTTGGATCCGATTGCGGGACCGAGGATAGACATTTAATTTCCGACGTTGTGGTGAATCAGCAGGTCCATGATTTTCAGAGACTGCAAATTGCAACTGGTGGACATGAACAAGTGGTTTTAAGCAGAAAAACTGACGACCTTAACTCCAAGGGTTACTGCGCCGGAGAATTCTATTCACAAAAAGTTCCAGACAAGATGGTAACGACGTCAACTCCTGTTCAATTGCCTGTGCAAATGCCAATTCAGGGCACGTACTTGCCGGAACGCCATATTGCGTCCATGGGTATACCGATATCGGCGGCCGGAACTGAACAACCGGTATACCTAGTCCCAACTCCGGCAGCTGTGTACCCAACGCCGTCGTTAAGGCCGGTGACAGGTCAAGTGGGTCAGGGTTACTACGGAGTGCAGAGGGTAGTACAGGATGTATTCAGGGATCAGCCCGTTTATGGCGGAGTGCCCTCTCCTGCGGGGGCGTCGATTCAACAGCAGGCTCCAGCGAAGGTTGGGGTTTATAGTGAAGGTGTCGGAAGTGTTCAACAAAAGATGGGTGTACCTGACCAAGGGTATATGCAGGTTGGTTACGATAGTGCAGGCCGGCAAGTGTACTACACGACGCCGTATCAGACGATTGCAGCAGCGCCAGTGACAATAATGGATAATCGGCAAGTTGGCGGCAGCGGCGGCGCGTTGAATCAAGATGGTAAGGTTGCTACTGGGAGTGGCAATGCTACTACTAATGCAAAAGTACCGCAAGCATCAGCTAATTGATTTCGAGTCATTCCATGGATTGCTTTTGTTTGTTAGGATCATTACTATATTCAATAATTACTGTTCGTTAATACATATTCAATTACTGTAAGGAATGTTGCATTATTTTATGTTGTTTGTGTGCTGGTTCTCGACTGGTGTGCATTGACCCCGGGAACAGTTGACTTGAATTTGATTAAATTTGTGAATTATATTGTTATTTGTACTAAAGCAAGTTTTCACTACTCTTCAGTCTCTTTTTTATTGTTATTAGTTTGGATTAATTGATTTTATTGGAGACTGACAAGTGCAGAAAGATGGGCATTCATGATTTTTCTTTTGTGTTGGTGCGATCATTTAGTACTAATGCATCAGATTATATTAGAATTTTCTGAAATTAAGCATAACGAGATAGGTTTGTCTAACTGAGAATAAACATTCACGGTCTTTTTATATCTAAGTGCTATTAAGATAGCAGTGATATCTCAGATTATATTAGATTTGTGAAATCAAACATATCCCAGCGAGAGTACTATTAGGATTCATGATTTTGGTTGTTTGGTTCTGTCATGTGGAGGAAATTAAAAATAACACAACTTATTAAATTGCCCTGCTTCTATTTGATATATTTATCTGTGAACAATGCAGGTCTGCAGGATTAGGTTAGGATTCGCACTTATTGAAGCTTCACAGCATTCTGATTCTCATGCATAATGCAACATAAGGTGGCTATGATGGTTTGCTTTTTCAGTGTGTTCTTGTTCTGCTATTTATTTTTTCAGTCAAAAAGGAAAGGATAAATGACTGTGGAGTGTGGAGTGTGGACACAATATAAACATGAAATCTGGTTATTTGATTCTGCATTCTGTTAGATATTAAACAAATCTTAACTGGTAAGCATGAATTCCCAATTCAAATAGTTGATTTTGTAGTTCGTTCGCTAGAATGAACTTTCGTCTTTGATAAATTGGGTTACCCGAAGGGTGGTCCAAGTGGTGAATCAAGTCTTTCTAGGAGCTTTTTAGACTAAGAAGATGAAGGTTTGACTTGAGGTCAGAAGGGTTGCAGTTTATCTCAATTTTGAAGAGAGTGATTAGTAGTGGAGCTGGAGATACATAAATACTTGCCAAGTGCTACTTGGATTAAGTTTGTTACTTGACTCTAAATCGATGGATGCTTTCAAACATCAATTCAGTTGAATTTATCGTTTGATTTTGAATCGCTGACTTGATTTTTGGGTGGTTCAATCAATGTGCAATTTTGGGTGGAGCTTTAGAACAATCATACTCTGATCCCTTGTTTGGCTTTATCCCAAGTATAAGCTTTCAAGAATAATATTTACTGATCATGAACTTCCAAAGGAAAAAAAAATTGCGGATCATGACAGTGCAGGATGCTTTCCCGTTTCGTTAATAGTTTCGCTTGAACTTACGGTTGGTCTTTGTGTTTCCATGAACAAAAACTCCCAGCATTAGATTGGCGTGATGGGAAATTTCTAACCGATGTATCCTTCGATTTACTCCTCTATCTTCAGTTCGGACATTTCATGAAACTACGAGAATTGCATCACTTGGGAATTTCGTGGAGGATTTATGCAATTAATTAAAGCTCTTTGTAAAGCCCTGAAGTGTAAACTTTTATTAGTTGGGCTTGAATGGAGGTTTAATGTGTTTAATTCGCCACTAACGAGCCTTCACTTTACTATCCGTTCACAGCTACTACGAGGTTATTAAATTCGATTGTTTAACAATCCAGGTTCCTTCAGGCATGGGAGGCTCAAGTGCTTAGAGTTATTGTGTATGATTAAACGTTATTATCGTCGTCGTCATATTCAGTCTGAAGATCTGCATTGAAACGGAGTCTAAAGGAGTCTAAAAAAGTCTGATAGTACGCAACTTTATCCTTATATAATAGAGAGATTATTTTCGATAAATCTACATATAGATATGACAGAAATATAATGATGCAGGTTAACATCAGGAAGTTAGTATTGTATTAAAGTCGGATTCACTAAAAGGATTGGAAACCTCTCCTTCTCTCGCTTGGAAGGAATCAGAAAAGAAATTATAATCGGTAACCACATAGCTTAGGTCAATACATAAGATAGGAAAAACCGACCGTTATGATTAAGCGAATTAATTTCTCGATAAGAGAACAAAATTTCAAATAAATTATAATATTCTTATTGTTAATAAATTATTCTTTAATATAAAGTATAGAATCTTAAGATGTGTATTATTTATTTATTTTTAGTTTATGAACATTTAGAGAGGATAAAATTTAATATATTAAATGTGTAATAAAAATATTAATTCAAAATCAATAAAATATCTTTAAAGAGAATAATTCAATTGATAAAAATTATTTTTGTGTGTTATTGACTCAAAAATTTCAAATTGAAATTGTGATTGGCAAATTGTTTTTTTTACTTTAATATTTTGAAAGATGGTAAATTAAAAATAAAAATAAGTTCAACTTATAAATATTTATTGAAATGAGTTGATTATTTAATTACTACCAGATAGGGGTAAGCCTCCTTAATATTGGATTTTCCTAGACTCCATATCTCAACGAGACTTCTATGGAGTGTTGTTGTTTTTGTTATTATTGAGTTGATTATTTAATTAATTATTATCTCGTATTAAAATACATAATCTACAAATTAATAAATGGGATAAAGTTTTGAAATTGTTAAACCTTTGTGAATATTTTCAATTCAATGTCATGATTTTCTTAAATTTTTAATTTTGTGAGTAACTTTTTGAAATCCGTATAAATTAAATTAAAATGTTAGTTTTGTTTATGCGAATGAAAAATAGATATTTTGGATACATTATTTTAGTTAAAAAATAAATTATTTAAATAAATTTTGTTTTTATTTATTGAATTAAAATTTTAAAATTTGATATAAAAATTTAAATACTGTTAAATTTATTTTTAAAAAAATAAGAGAGATGAAATTAGCAGGCCGGAGAATGTGGGCTGTGACCTTCTGTCGAAGTCCAAAACTGTGCGACGAAGTGGAGTATGAGGTCAGCGCATTAAACCAACCAGCACGCCTCAAGGATTTTCGTTGCAAGCCACCGGTAAATATTCTTGAAAAAGATCAGACAACTAATGATAAGAACCTTGGAAAAGCTGGCATTCTTATTTCTTAAAGCCTCAAAAGAACACGCACAAAGCCAAAGGTCACGGTCATGGAAGAAAATTTAGCTAAGCCTGTCCCTACTTTCTCACTAAATTTGATTTCTCAGACAAAGAGAGCCATTAGAGTTGGAGATAAACTTGTCCCACTTTTCCTTTTCTACCAAATTAACGAGAGACATTTCGGTTTCTTCCAAGTCAAAATCCCCCTTTCCAGTAACAAGTGTCTATTGTCACACAAACCCACTTTTTTTCTTGTCCTGCTTTCAAATCTGTACTAGTTCCGCTTGGCCCCCTTCCAATCCCAGCCACAAAAGCTAACTACTTCACAAAAGCTAACTACTTCACATTATTATCGTTACCCTCTTTATCATTTGCTTAATCTAAGTTTTCCATTGGCCCAACGAGCGCAAGCTAGCTTTCCCACTGTATGCTTTAGCTTAAAGGTTGCTTCTTTCTGTCTTTTCATACACAGAGAGAGAGAGAGAGAGAGAGAGAGAGGGGGGAACCCAGAATGCTTGAGATTGAGTTCAGATAATAAGAAAGAAGAAGATCAGTTGCAGGGTAGAAAAATGGTGGCTGTGAGGAAAGTGGGAAAGTACGAGGTTGGGAGGACAATCGGGGAAGGAAACTTCGCGAAGGTGAAGTTTGCGCAGAACACAGAGACAGGAGAGAGTGTAGCCATGAAAGTACTGGATCGCTCCACTATCATCAAACACAAGATGGTTGACCAGGTTTTTTGTTTTTCCTCAAGAAACTTCGGTTCAGCTTTTTGAAGTTTTCGAGGTTTTGTAGTGTTATTGGAAACTTACCCACTTCAACTCGTTAATCTCAATCAATGAGAAACCAAAAGGAACAACTTGAATAAGCCAGAGGGCATTTATAATAAAAGATTAATTGGGCCTAATCCTTCTTGAAATCGCTAGCTAAATTTAGTAATTTCTTGTGAGCTTTCAAGTTAAGCCATTAGGAATCTTTGGCCAGTTAGATACGCTTTAGAAATTGCTTGCTTTCTTGTTTTGGTGAAATCGGTTAGGAGATGGAACAGATTGTTATGTAAAGGTTATGGGTTCTGTTTATGTTGCAGATCAAGAGGGAGATATCGATAATGAAGCTTGTCAGACATCCTCATGTTGTACGCCTGAATGAGGTTTGAATTTCACTTTTTCTATTGGAAATTCTCAAGTATTAGGCTGCTCAATGATCTTCTTGCTTTTTCTGTCCTCATCTACTGTATCCTCCTGACCTTTTTATGTCTTTACTTCAACTTCAGGTTTTGGCGAGCCGAACTAAGATTTACATAATCCTGGAATATATTACCGGTGGCGAATTGTTTGATAAAATTGTGAGTCGTCAACGTTTTGACCCAGCAGCTTAAGGGGTGGTGGGATGTGCTGTTCTGAAATTATTTTCTCCGGCCACTGTTTGTGGGGTTGCCTTGTTGACCTTGATTTTGCAGGTGCATCATGGACGGCTTAGTGAGGCTGAGGCCAGGACATATTTTCAACAGCTTATTGATGGAGTGGATTACTGCCACAGTAAAGGGGTGTACCACAGAGATCTAAAGGTATTTGCAAGTCGATTGTTGAGAGCCATTCTTATTTTGTTTATGGAAGTCCTAATCTCGGATTTCACGTACAGCCTGAAAATCTCTTACTTGATTCACAAGGTAACTTGAAGATATCAGATTTTGGCCTAAGTGCATTGCCAGGAGAAGTAAGATTCTTCTTGAGAATCTTTTCTATACCTCTACCTGATACTGAAGTGCTTTTTGAGTTATGAATTGAGTTATACATGATGCATTCTCTATGTAGGGGATAAAACTGCTGAGGACAACATGTGGAACTCCTAACTATGTAGCACCTGAGGTAATTATCAGGTTAGATTTCTTTGTTAAATTTAGTCATTTTTAAGCAAGCTCCTGAATTGCGTGTTCTCTGTACTAGGTGCTCAGTCACAAAGGATATGATGGTGCCGTGGCAGATGTCTGGTCATGTGGAGTCATTCTATATGTTCTGATGGCAGGATATCTTCCATTCGA
Source organism: Erythroxylum havanense (assembly GCA_024752395.1). Lineage (NCBI taxonomy): Eukaryota > Viridiplantae > Streptophyta > Magnoliopsida > Malpighiales > Erythroxylaceae > Erythroxylum > Erythroxylum havanense. Next base: position 4,608,133 of record JANTNU010000002.1, read on the forward strand.
TGAGCTTGATCTCACCACATTATATGGTAAGGTAGGAATTTTCATGATTCAGGATTATCATTCCTCCCTGCCTTCAAAGTCCCTCTTATATGAGAGTTCATTTTGCTGATTATTTCACCTTCATCCGCAGATTGAGAAAGCAGATTTTTCATGTCCGCCTTCGTTTCCAGTTGGTGCAAAATACTTAATTCAGCGAATTCTGGACCCAAATCCTGAAAGAGTGAGTAATGGATGCATGTGGGATCTTACATTTTTGCACTTCTAAAACTCTAGGTTTAACCGAAAAATAAAATTGATTTGGGCTATCTTTAAAATGACCAATATTAACTAAACTTGTTTTCCTTCTCACACTCTCTCACATGGGAACTAATTGATTTCATTGTGTGGTTTAAACATATAATCTGCAGCTTCCCCGTGTTACCTAATTAGGAAGCCTTGTTAAACTCAATGGATGATTGCATGGCACAAAGCAGCATCATAATGCAGTTCTATAACTCTTGCAATCATTTCAATTGCTTAGCTAGCTAGCACACCTATCCTGGCTTCTTTTTTCTTTCAACTGATGCTACTAATAGCATCCTATGGTGATTTTTGAACCGCCTAATTTGATTCCTATTCTCAGTAGCTACATGGTTCCTCTACATGCAGCGTATTACCATTGCAGAGATCAGGGAGGATGAGTGGTTTAAAAAAGGTTATAATCCTGTCAGACTTCCTGAGAATGAAGATGTGAACCTGGATGATATAGACGCAGTTTTTGGTGATCCTGAGGTTTGTTTTGTTTGTTCTTTTCCCTTTTAATCTTAAGACAATGTTTAACCAAATAATTCAATGTGGACTAGAAGGGTACTTGCACTCAATTATCTGCTGGAGGTACACTAATCGTGGAGACTTGCCATAATTTCTTTCTCTGCAATCAACTTCTTGGGCTTGCTTCACTCTTCTTGTTTTCTTATCAGTTTCATAAGATTGCTTGAGGTAGATGGATAAAGAGGACCACCAGCTTTGTATATGGACACACTTGATCTGCATCTATTTGTTGCACATTCTTATAAGAAAGACATTGATAAAGAATTTGGCTTTATTATTTTTCGACAAGATGCTATATGTGCATAGGAGATGTAATATCCTAGATTACATAATTTGACACGTGTAGAGCTTGTTGTGAAGTGAAAGTCTGCCATTCTAATCAAATTCATTTACGTGAGAATGTCTTAATGCTCTACTAGCCTACTAATATTCTTGACAAGATGTTTTTCTATAGGAAAATGAGGTTGAAGAGCAATGTCGCAGTGAAGATATGGGTCCTTTGGCTCTTAATGCTTTCGATTTAATAATTCTATCTCAAGGCTTAAATCTTGCTACGTTATTTGACCGTGGACAGGTATGTTTCCTCTGATATGCTGTTGATATTTCTGTCATAAGTCACAAATCTGCATTTATTGTGACACTGCTAACATTCCTCCGATCTATCTATTGGCACTTTATGAAGTACTTTTCAAGTTTATGACTGGAATATTAGCTACTGTTTGTTCTTGTTTGAAGTTTAAACATACTCCAGAATCAGCTCACTTCATGTTAAGATAGTAAATTTCTTACCCCTGTTGGCAGAACTCCATGAAGTATCAAACACGCTTTCTTTCACGTAAGCCAGCAAAAGTTGTGTTATCAAGCATGGAAGTTGTGGCACAATCAATGGGTTTCAAGACACATATACGCAACTACAAGGTGAATGATTAGGAATGCTGCATTTCATTTTTGCTTTGGAATTTGTTCCGATTGCTTTCCCTAACGGTACAACTGTTTTTTCTTTTTCACTGGAATAATGTTTGAAGTATCCGTAGCCTTACGAGTTTAAGACTGCTTGTTGACAGATGAGGGTGGAAGGTCTTACAGCTGATAAAGCTGGTCTTTTCTCAGTAATGCTGGAAGTAGGTTTTGAACCCTCCTCCTTACCTAGATTTATACTGCTTCTTCTCATGCTTTGGTCTTACTAAGTTTTATCCGGATGAAGGTGTTCGAAGTTGCACCGACATTTTTGATGGTAGATATTCAGAAAGCATCTGGAGATGCTAGCGAGTACCTTAAGGTTAGTGGTTAAATTTTCCTCGTATCAGTTGTGTAAAGTATTAGCCTGCTAGTTGTCATGCATCGTTGAAAAAATCCATTCATTGAAAAGTAGAATGATTCTACATACTTACCTCTTTCTCTCCCTCTCTCTCAATTGTGCACCTACAATCGGACGTTCATACGTGAGTTTGTATACGGATTTTATGTGGTTCGGTTCTAATTATAAAGGACACAAACTTTCCTTTGTGCAGTTTTACAAGAACTTCTATGGTAATCTTGAGGAGATAATATGGAAACTTCCTACTGAATCCAGCAAGTCTAGGATTACCTCGTCGAGGAGCAGAAGACGTTGAGAGCAACTTTGAGCTTGCAGTTATCTTCTTTCATAACTCGAGCTAAATAGGCGGTATAAGAAGAAGAAGAAGAATAGAACACATATGCACTCGCTTATATTTGTATACCTTTTCATTTCTTTGAGTTGGTTGTGGTTTGTACCCCGACACTTGAGATTCGACAACTAAGAAGCAGGTACGAGGAGGATATGTTTTAACTTGCGAATGTAAGATTCTATTGTTTTTCGATGTAAAATTTAAAGCATAGACTTCTTATCTCCTGTCCGGACTGGCTAGAAAGGGCACAATCATTCTACTTTTTATATTTGCTTCTCCTCCTTCCCATTTTTGGAAGCAGCAAATTAACTAGAATAGATCGAAGCCCAATGATGTGTAAATTTGGTAGAGTTTCTGGTTTCTCCCATAGTTGGAAGAATCAAAAATTTCTTCAGAAACTTATACAAGAGAAGCTTTAACTTAAAAACTTGGGAGTCCTCGTCAGATTTCATCATCTCTTCACCATAAATTGCAGATTCTGGCAACAAATAAGGAAAAAAAAAAAAAACAGGAAATCCAAGCTGGCATTGATTAGTTTGGTTGAAAGTCCTATATAATGGAGTTGAAAATAAGCAATTGCAATTAAGGTCTGCCATTATACCTAGAGATTTGTGATTCAACAAGCATTATTAGGACAATTTTGTTAATGTAATTAATAAAATAAGACTGGCATTTAGAGATTGCATGACTTTTTGTTTTTTTAACATGATTTTTGAATCCCTATTAGATACATTGATAATTATATATTTAAAACATAATTACCTGTTTGATACTAAAAAAATGTAATTTCTACATTGATAAGACAATAATCTTTTGAAGTTGTCTTATTTAAATATTTGATTACTTAATTAAAGAATTTCAAATAAAGGATATAATGTACCTTGTCTTCAAATCCTATTCAGTCCTTGTATTTCATAGTTTCCTTCTCAAAGCCAACTGTTGGAAATTGCCTTGCATACTCCTCAACTTCGTGACGGAGTTTAGAAATCTCAGATTGGACATGAGAATCTGACTTCATGGTTGCCATAAAATCCTTCAGTTTTGTTCCTGAAATTACAATGCGGGTGAGAATTGGTGTCAGTATTCAGCTATGCAGGATATGACTCTTGCTATAACACTCGAAAACATTTAAGGACACTAAAGAGGTGATTGGAAGAGGATGACAAATGAAACGACCTTTCGTATCGGCCTTGATTTTCAATGCTAATTTCACAGCTGCATCAAAGAACTGGGCAACCTTTGCAAAATCATCTTCAACAAACCCCCTAGATGTAAGGGCTGGGGTTCCTGAAGCGTTGGAGCAAAATTTGTAAGAAGTTGGAACGTCTAATCAACAATCACAACACAGAATCAGCAGAGGAAGGGCATACCCATACGAATGCCACCAGGAACCATGGCAGACACATCCCCGGGAACGGTGTTTTTGTTGGCTGCAATGTGAACTGATTCTAAGACCTTTTCAACTCTTGATCCATCAATACCCTGTCAACGTATCCAAAAAAACATAAAAAAATTTGATTCCCTAGTCAATTTCCCACCCATTACAAATGGAATCAACACAAGATTCAAGTATATAGAATAACATATATCAACTACCCCCGCGACCTAATGCATTTGAAGGTCTCAATTTCATTAGATAATGATTACAGAAATCTGTCCATAACAACTCTAAAATATTCTTGCCCTATCTGTGCTATTTCACAATTAGTGCTGCAATATCAGGGTTCTGAAACAAAAACTAAGAAGCATTGTTAAGAATTTTATAATTTCCCAATTCATCAGTTCACAAAAAATACATTCAAATCGATCAGAGAAAGATAGGGAGTCTCTTTATAACATGTACCTTGTTTCTCAAATTCACCAAGACTAAATGGTTCTCTGTTCCACCAGACACCAGCTCGTAGCCCATCCCCATCAAGCTCTGCACTTATGGTTGACACTTGAGTGTTATTTTTTACTATCAAACATGCAGATTAGAATGTCAAATATGATACTTTATTCACAAACAAATATATAAATGCCGAATTATATAAATGTAACTTGTGTAGGTATACCTCAGCAAATTTTGCACAATTACTCAGAACTTGCTCCTGATAAGCCCTGTACTCTGGAGCTCGGACCTAAAATCAACAAAAATCCAAAATATTGTCAGATTTAGCCAAATTGTGTTTAAACTCCGCCAATATCAATTTCACGAGCTTCCTGCATTCCAACAGATAATCAAAGATTCAAGTGGTGCCTGACAAACAGAATACCTGCTTCAATGCAACTGCTAGACCAGCTATTGTGTGATTGTGTGGACCACCTTGAAGTCCAGGAAAGACAGCCTGATTAATTTTATCTTCATAGTCATACATCACCTGCAAAATAGAGATCAAATCATTTATGAAATGTTTAATTTGTTTCCTAGACATAACTTTCCCACTTATCTAGAAATTTGCACACACTTCTTGTCCTTGTTTGTTAATTTCTTTTACTCCCTTCCTAAAGAAGATCATAGCCCCTCGAGGACCACGAAGGGACTTGTGTGTTGTAGTTGTCACGACATCTGCATATTCAAATGGAGATGGAATAACACCTGCAGCGACCAAACCACTAATATGTGCCATGTCAGCTAACAAAATTGCCTTTTGCTTATCGCATACCTGTCAAACTCATCAGAACAACATCTTTTAATATGCACAGTTACAAACAATACAGTAATTCAGCCTCCACTTAAACAGGGAAGTTTACCTTACGGATTCGAGCATAATCATAAAGGCGTGCATAAGCACTTGCACCAGCAACTACTAGTTTTGGTCTAAAGAGTGTAGCACTTTTTGCCAGCTGGAACCAGTTTAATGTTCATCAGATGGAAAGAAATCACCAAGCTCTTCACCAAAATAAAAAATCTCAATAATCTATGCCTTACAGCTTAGTGATTTATTCCTGGGGAATCAGTTCAAATTCTCAATAAATACACAATTAACTTCACAAACTGATTGTTACAGTAATGGAAAGAAGTGAATGGCCAAAACAATTTTTGGATGATTGATATAACGTAACTTTACTAGTTGACTCTACCAGAAAACTCTCATTCTACAATTACACAGCAAATTCAATGCTGGAGACAAGCCTTTGATGACTCATTAGCAAGTAAAACGAGAGCTGGATGGGGTTGTAACATCAGTTGTTGGAAGGCAGTGACAAGAGCAAAATGCTATATCCATATCATCTTTACCGACACATTGCTTATGATTCAACAGTGAAGTCACTTTTGGTAGCAACTAAAAGAGTATAAAAGACGTATCACACTATACACTCTAGTTTATCTAAAACTATCAGAGAGCTGATAAAAAAGTGAGGCAAATCAACCTTCAATAAACCACATTGTAAGGGAAAGCATTTTGTATTAGAATATAAGAACCACAAATAAAGGGATCTACCTGATCATAGTCAATATAACCTGTACTCTCATTTAGCCTGTATGGCATTGTCTCAAAGAATATGGAAACAGCTGATATCTTCTTTGTGTCGGTCTGCAATTTAATGAAAATACAAAATACCTGCATCAGACACTATAATAACTAGATATTTGTCTTATCTTACAATACTTGCTTTTATTTCCCTGCAACTAGAGTAGCTTTCAAAAGCAATTGGAAATATAAAATAAAATGGTTTCTGGAATACAACTTTTAACTTCAAAATGTTAAGAGATCCAGAGAGGAAAGAGGAAAATGCTGTAATGGCATACATAGTGATAAAAGGATTTGCAGAACAACAAATGTAAAAATGTGAATTAGATGATAATCTGAGGGAACCATGCAGAAAATGTAAATATAAACAATGAATTTCATATAAATCAGAAAAAGGAGTGAGCTTGTCAAGCAGCAAGGGCAGGAAAAATAATAAAAAGGAATTTCACAAGCATATCTTATATTTAGAAACTAAAATCACCTGATAACCATGTGAAAGATGTCCACCATGAGGTAGATCAAGTGCCATGATCCTCTCATGAGGTTTCAACAATGCAGTATAAACTTGGAAGTTAGCAGGGGATCCGGATAGTGATTGCACATTCACTTCAAAGGATAAGACATGAAAGAAATGAATGCAAAAATTATATTGCAAAATAGTAAAGAAGTTAGGTTCCCCTGCAACAAGATAGTCAGAAAAGACACTAGGAAGGTTCCTTTTAGCCTCTCATTTGAAAACCAGGCTAGCGACTAATATACAGCTGCAAAATATTTCACCAAACACCGGCATTCTCATGTTGCTCTACCTCCCCATTTTGCAGGATCCAGCTGAAAAGCTTCCAATGCACGCTTCTGACATAAGGTCTCCGCCATGTCAATATACCTAATTAGATCAAACTGATTGAGATTACATATCAACGGAAATTAAAAATATGTGGAAGTGTGTTGAATGGTAGTCATCAACATACTCGTTGCCTCCATAGTATCTCGCTCCAGGATAACCTTCACTGTATTTGTTGGTCATAACAGAACCAACAGCTTGCATCACTGACACTGAAGTGAAGTTCTCCGAAGGTATAAGTTCAAGTCCCTAAATGACATTCACAATAAACCAAATTCAGTCCACCATATTTATTGAAAGATCATTCAGAGAAAAAGGCAACACCTTCCACTGCCTTGCTTTCTCCAGTTCGATGATATCCGCAATTTCCGGATCAATCTCTTCCAATGGAGCATTCAACTGCTTTATCCACTACAACCATTTTTTTTCATTTTTAATTAGTAACAAACATCCATCAACTAACCATCACATCTTACGAGAAAGTGAAGACGCTATTGTCATCTTACAGTAGCACGAGCTTTCTCTTTATCCGCCGCAGCTTGTTCAGGCAAGGAAGACTGGGAAACAGATCAAAGAAAACAAATCAGAGAAAACCAAGATATGATAAAACAAAAAAACTGAGGCAAGAGGGCAACCATGTAACAGAGAGATCCACTATGACAGTGACGTTTGATGGGCTTAGTATAAACTGAAGTAGACAATCTGCGAAGAGCCACCGCCATTGCCATAGCTACCGTCGTGTCTCTTACTCTATATCTCGACCAATGTGGGCGAGTTTCGTGTCGGCGTAGTTGTGTGTCGCGGTGGGGTGGGTATGGCTCGGTCGGTGAAAGTGGGGAGGCAGCGTCTTTGTAAAGTTGGGGTTGGTGGAGAATGAGGCCATGAGCGAAGTGATTGTTATTTTGGCTTTAAAATTTAAATTCTTAATTATTTATTGTTTTCCCAAATAGAGATTAAAGTCTAAAACCAAGAGGAGGTTGGTAGTGTCAGGCCAGGTGCGCCGGATGTCGCATCCACGTCAGCACGCCGCATTTAGTTGGGTGGTTTCGTCGGATATCTCTCTATCAATATTTTGAAACTTAGATCGGACATCGAACCGAAAGTTTTATTAATCATTAATTCGATCGGTTCGACCACCGATAGAACCGGTATAACGTTATAATTATATAATAATTATATTTAATTATATATAATATTAATAAATTATAAAAATAAAAAAATACCAAATAATATAAATAAATATAAATAAAAATTTCAACCATCAATCATATAATTGTTCTCAAATAATAATTAAAATATCATGACTAGATGTCAAAATAATTACATCAACCAACGCAAAATCAAAAAATTCACCAAAAAGTGTCTAAATATTTAATATCATAACCAAATCTAAGTCTAACGCATCCATTAAAACAAGACAACAAAATCAACAATTATCCCAAATGATAACCACGTGATCGAGTCTAAATGAAATTAACATCAAACAAATCAAACAATCCACCATCAAGTATTTTAATAAAGTCACATTAAAAATAATCATCTTCATCAATGAGGTGATTCGTTTGTTGCCTTAAGATACGAGCAACTTCACCATCATTGGAACTCGAGGTTCCGGTAGCAAAAGTTGTTAAATCAATGTGATCAGTGATTCTATTTGTGTCTTCTTCATCACCTAAACAAAAAGAGTGCAATTACATAATGTGAAATAATAAATAGCTAGATAATATTACAATTAAAAATTAAGTAGTTTCTTATATAACCTCGAGATGACTGCAAATTTTCATTAGATAATTCTTCTTCAAACATATCTTCTATCTCATCAACATCAAGCCCTCAACTCGAATCCTCATCAACCACCCAAAATTTCACTTTGTCAGTGCTTTCATAATCAATTGGATCATATGGTCTCTTCATCTGTTTGCCACTATAAATAATGAAAGATTTTAGTTTATGATAATAATATAAAGTACTAACTTATTGACAAGTGAATAAATCTTACCGATGCTGCAACCTCAAATTGTAATGAACAAACACAAAATCATTGAGTCTTTGATGTTCCAATCGATTCCTTCTCTTAGTATGAATCCTCTCAAATACACTCCGATTTCGTTCACATCCTGACGAAGATGAAGTCTAACTCAATATCTTAACGACAATCTGTTGCAAGTGCGGCGCATCGTGACCAAAACACCTCCACCATTCATCTAAATAAAATTTTACACCATTTAATAAATGTAATTAATATTAAGAGTTTATTATAACTAAACAAGAATATAAATAATCAAGTAAAAATCAATAAAAATACATACCAGGCCGAGTTGTTTTTGCATTGTTTATAGCTAATGATTGTCCGAAACCTTTTTGGCGCTCCCGAAATGTAGTGATTTCTTCAACTATGTTTTAAAGTCTGGGAAAATACTTCTCAACAACATCAAGTAATCCCAAAAAAGCTTCAGGGTTTTGAGCATATTGAAATGTTGGATTCAAGAAAAATGCAGCTGCATGAAGACGTTTGCGCAACATTTTATCCAACCTATCATCGATTATATCAATATAGGGCTTATAAAGGTGCTCTTTATTTCTAAATAGCTCCTTTATGCTCTTGATTGCCCTCCACATCCCCTCGTATACATAGCCTAACGAAGGCTTCTCATCGGAGTCACACATGCGCAACAATCTCATAAT
>JANTNU010000002.1:4635589-4647120 GCA_024752395.1 Erythroxylum havanense
TCAGATTATTTGGTGAGTATAGTTCAACTTGAAGCTTTATCAGCACAACTAATCTCGGTCATTCAATGCCTTGGGACACTGGGAGGTGGGCATTGACTAGTGTGAGATGGCCAGCTAATGCCTCGTTATGGGTTGTCATCCTAATTTATCCAACCTTTTTATATGCTTAAAAGGATATATAGCAGAAAAACAGTAGCTATAATTCATAATTTATGTAAAAAGATGCACTTAATTTTACGTTGAAAACTAATTAGTGATGATCACCTATATAAAGCTGATAACTTGAATATCACATTATGAAACTGATGGAACAATAATAATAGCAATTATAATAATTAATTATTATTATTATGATTATTATTGTTATTACAAAAATTATAATAATAATTATTAATAATAATAACAATAATTAATAATAATAACAATAATAATAAGATAATTCATTTCGTATAATAAAATTAATAATAAAAAACAACAATAAAAATACTAATAATAATCAGTACCAAAATTTATAATAATAATAATCATAATAATAATAAGATAATTAATTTTATTAGAGTTACAAATACATTTCAAATAAATATTGATACAATTATAAAATAATCAATGAATTACATCTTTCCAATATATTATACTGCAGGGGCATTTTTATCATTAAACACTGTTTTTTGTTCTGTCCACTGCAACCAAACACATTTCTGTCCTCAGGATAAAAACAATTTTCTTTGTTCTGTCTAACGCAACCAAACATCTCACTGTCTTCAATTCTTGTTCTGTTCTGTCATGTCCTGTCCTGTCTCGTTCTGTCTCTGCATGTTGATGACGCTAACCAAACAGATAGTTACTTTCATTCGAGGAGGACAAAGCGAAACGTGAAGAGAACGAACTGTTCATGATATCCTCGTTATCATCGTCAAAACAACCCTTGTCAAATTTTTTAGCGTAACTTAAACTATCATACTTAAAGCCACCAGTTGGTTTCGCTGGCTTGTTGCTTATCAAGAGTGTAGCTGCTATGTTACTGCAACTCGCAGTTGGGTGTCTGGTTCTTGCGGTGTTATTGGCTCCTATTCATCTTCTTATCCAAGTAAGTTTGAATTTGAGAAGAACCCAGCATCAGAAAAGTCCTCGTTCGTCTCGGTTTCTTGGAGCTGAAGCTCGCTCCATGTATGAGGTTGAGATCATACAATAGAGACGTTAGTTGCTTACAAACGACGACGACGAACTATTATTATTCGTAAATGGTTGTGGGGTCTCCCTTTTCTCGGGGAGAATTTTGGGTGTGTGGCAGGAAAAACTCCAATAAAACAAGTCTTATTCCTTCTCGTTTTCTGTTAGTAGAATTTTTCCATTGTCGTTTATCGTTAATGTGTCGTGATCCTAAAAAACCACTAAAATGCATGGAAATGGCAGTATCTAAAGCCGACTCCTATGCACATCTGGAACTGTTTACAATTTCTGGATCGAATTTACCTTCTCCATGTCCTATGTGGAAATTTTTTTTTTCATGTTAGGTAACTTAGATATGTATTCTCAAGTGTGACTTTACAAAGTGCATGATGCTAGAGAATGAGCATTTAATACTGGGAAGCTGGAAAGAACGCTAAGTGCCTAAGTCCTTGTGTACTTGACAAGCTTTGGAATCCTGAATGCAAAAGCCACCAAGTCTTGAGCTACTCCTAACAAATGTTCGCAGCAGATTCAGAAGGAGAGGAGAAAATTTATTTCAGTACCTCGTATGTATTTTAGTGTTCATCTCGCGCTCTTCAGTCGCCTCTCTGAGATGCCGAGAACATGTTCGCAAGGCACGAATAGGATGGACGCATGGGGACTCCTGGAAGCTAATGTAGAGCATATCTTCTGACTTGGTACTCGAGGTTTTCACTTGTGACAAACAAGGATCTTATGGGGCAAGAGCCTACGGGACATGAATAAACAACACAAAATAGTAACTTTCTTGAGTTCGACCAACGATTTATTCTGACAGACTTAGTTGGAAAAGGAAAGCAAAAGAATTAGGTATTGCGTCTACAGACTCCAAAGGAGTTCGATGAATGGATCAAAAGGAAAGTCACTAGCCACACTTCAACAGACTGAGGTGAACATTCACAAGCTAGCGATCTTCAGAAAAAGAGATAAGATACTTTCCCTAAAGTTCAACTCCAACCCATGTCAATGGATAAACAGTTAGCAGTTGAAATCAATTCTCATATTATTGTGATAGGCAGGATATTGCGAAAAGAGAGCAAAGCGACTCCACATAATGGAAGGAGTAGAGGAACTCGAGGAGGAGTGTAGGATCAGGGGGTATAACTGTTGGATATAGAACTAAAACAGAAATCTGCAGAAATGGAGATGGGAAAGCTTTGGAGAAACAGAACTGTTATTGCTCAAAAACATGCGGTAAACACAAAGACTCAAGATTCCTATATATAGGATCCAAATACACAACTGACTCCTATGAAAGCTCAACTGAAACATAAATATGGACCATGACTGAAACATGACTTACTACTGACTAGAGATCACGACAAACATTAATAACAAATTACCAACAAACTAGTTAGGACTTGGTCAAACACTAGGAGAGTGACGCTACAACTTAACCAAGTTGAATTCTGAAGAAGTCATGCTTTCCACTAGCAAGTGATTTGGTAAGAACATCAGCAACTTGTTGTTCTGAATTACAAAATTTCAGCACCACTGCTCCTTTTGAAACCAAATCTCGAATAAAGTGATGCTTGATTTCTATATGTTTTGTTCTTCCATGAAATGTTGGATTTTTAGTCATTGTTACTGCTGCTTTATTATCACAGAAAATTTCAGTTGCTTCTTCCTACTTCTGTTGAAGATCTTCAAGCAATCTCCTTAACTAAACTGCTTGACATGCTGCTGAACTTGCAGCAACATATTCTGCCTCAGATGATGATAATGCTATTGTGGCTTGCTTCTTTGAGCTCCATGAGATTGCTCCAGAACCAAGAGAAAAAATGCTACCAGAAGTGCTTTTACGATCATCCAGAGAACCTGCCCAATCACTGTCAATGAAACCAATTAATTTGAATTTAGACACTTGGGTATACCATATTCCAAAATCAACTGTTTTTCTTATACATAATGCAAGATTTTTGTTGTTGTTCCAAGATGGTGCTTTGAAGGATTTTGCATAAACCTTGAGACCACACCAATAGAAAATGAAATATCTAGGCTTGTATGAGTTAAATAAATCAGTCTACCAACTAACTTCTGAAAGTTCTTGCGTCAACTGCTGCAGTACCATCTTCAAACTTCAATTTCTCATTTACATTCATCGGAGTGGCTGCCACCTTGCAATTCAACATGTTAAATCTCTCAAGAAGATCAATAGCGTATTTCTTTTGTGAAATAAAGATTCCATCTTCACCTTGCTGAATTTCCAACCCAAGAAAGTAATGTAGCAATCCCAAATCAGTCATCTCAAACTTTCTCTTCATATGATCTTTAAAATCAGCTACAATGAGATGAACCCATATATATATATATCATATCATCAACATAAAGGCACACAAAAAAGAAGTCATCTTTACCTTCCTTCTTTAAGTAGAGAGTGGGCTCATTTTCACTCCTATTGAAGCCACTCTCACTAAAATAAGAGTCAATCTTGTTGTACAATGCCCTTGGAGCCTGTTTCAATTCGTAAAGAGCTTTTTTTAACTTGTATACTTTCTCTTCTTTTCCACTAACCACAAATCCTTCTGGTTGATAAATGAAAACATCCTCTTCTAGTTCTCCATTTAAAAAGGCAGACTTGACATCAAATTGATAAATAGCCCACTTCAATTAAGCAGCTAAAGATAAAAACATTCTTATCGTTTCAAAGCAAGCAACGGAAGAAAAGGTCTCGTCGTAATCTACACCTTGTTATTGCGAATACCCCTTTACCACCAGTCTAGCTTTGTGCTTTTGAATACTACCATCAGCGTCATATTTTGTCTTGAATATCCATTTCAATCCAATAGCATTCTTCCCCTCAGGTAAGTTCACCAATTCCCATGTATCATTTTTTTGGATAGCCAAAATCTCCTCTTTCATTGTAGTACACCATTCCATTTTGCTTATTGCTTCATCAAAACATGTTGGATCTGAACATTGCACGTTGCATAAATTTCACTCAAAGAAGAGCTGCTATTGTTTGGGGATATAAGACAATCTTCGCCACTTGGAGTTGAGGATGGAGTGGTTGAATTTGAAGTAGAACCTCTACTTCCATTGTTAGGAGTTGAAGGCGTTGAAGGCAATGACGATGTTGAATCTACTGCCTTATTTTCTGACACTATCTATTCTTCTGAAATAGCAGTACTTCCATCCCATTTCCAACTTGCATCTTCGTTAAAAATCACATCTCTACTAACAATCAATTTGCCATTAACGGGATTAAATAGCCTATATGCTTCGGAATGTTGACAGTAGCCAATAAAGACATATTTTTCAGATTTCTCATTAAGCTTACTACGCACTTGAGAATTAATCAAAGCATAGGCAATACTACCAAAAACACGCAAGTGGCTCACGTGAGGCTTTATTCCATTCCAAGCTTCAAAGGGAGTCTGATTCAACACAGCCTTTGTAGGAGAAATGTTCAGTAAATAAACTGTTGTTACAACTACTTCAGCCTATAACTGGTTGGGAAGGCCCTTTCCTTTGAGTAAACTCCTTACCATCTCCACAACTGTTCGATTCTTCCGTTCAGCGACACCATTTTGCTCCAGAGTGTAAGAAGCAGTGAGTTGCCAGCAAATGTCGTTTTCCTCGCAAAATGTAGTAAATTCTTTAGATAGAATCTCACCACCTCTTTTTGTACGAAGTGTTACTATGCTGCTGCCACTTTGCTTTTCCACCATATCCTTAAACTTCTTAAAACTTTCTGTTGCTTCTGATTTGTATTTCAAAAAATACACCCAACTCATGCAGCTAAAATCATCTGTGAACAGCATAAAATATCGACTTCCACCGATTGATTCAGTTCTCATAGGTCCACACAAGTCAGCATGAATTAATTCAAGACAATAAGATGCTCTCCATGCTTTTCCAACAAGAAATGACTGCCTACACTGCTTCCCATAAATACACCCTTCATACATACTAAACGAATCACTTTTAGGCAGCCCAAATACCATGTTTTTCTGACCCAACACTTTCAGACCATTGAAATTCAAATGACCATATCGTAAATGCCACAGTTTAGACTCATTCATCACACTAGTAACCAAAACACGATTGTTTACACACGAAACCTCAAAAGGAAACATTTTGTTCTCAATCATTTGTACATTGACAATATCCTGACCAGATTTTTTATATTTAACAAGACATGCACCATCATCAAACAAAATTGAATAACCACTAGCCATGAGTTGCCCAACACTTAATAGATTATGTGCCAAACTAGGAACATAGTAAACATTATGAAGATGCTTCACATTACCGTGGCTTGTTGTGACAACAAATGTACCCTTTCCTTCAATTTAAATTCGGTTATTATCCTCAAGTGTAATTGCATCTTCACGGACTCATCAAGATCCCTAAATAGTGATCTCATGTCGGACGTGTGATTTGAACATCCACTATCCAAAAACCAAATACCATTTGACACATTAGAAGCATGAGAAAAAACCATGAACAACTTACATTCGTCTTCATTCTCTTCTGCAAAACTTGCTTGATTTTTTTTGCTCCAGCAATTTGATGCAATATGCCCAAATTGATGGCAATTGTAACACTGAACTCCTGGCCACCCTCTACCTCGACCTTTGCCACAGCCTCTACCATAAAAACCACCTCTGCCACGACCTCTTACTGTTGATTGTTCAGATTTGTTCCTTAAAGTTGAACTATCCGTTGTCACCTAAAATGCCTTCCCTTCATTCTTTCAAGTGATCTGTTTAGCCTTACTTCATGTGCTTGCAAAGAACGCATTAGCTCATTAAATGAAAAATAGATAAATCCTTAGATTCCTCAATTGCGGCCACCACATGATCAAATTTTGGAGTTAAACTCCTCAAAACTTTTGCAATAATAATTTAATCAGTAATTTGCTCACTGTACATATTTCAAAGTCAAGACAAAGATTTTGAAATTTCACCGTGATTACCTTTGATGAACCTTGATACTCATTCTTCAAAATCATCCATGCTTCTTGTGAAGTAGTTGCTACTGCAATTCTGGAGAAAACAATTTCATGGATAGCCTGTTGAATAAAAAATAGTGCCTTGGAGTCCTTTTTATTGTCTTTTAATCTTGCCTCTTCATCTGGATCCGGATACCCAGTTTCTACCAAATCCCATAAGTCTTGAGACTTAAATAGAGTTTTCATTTTGATGCTCCAGAATTCATAACTGTCACCTTTGAAAATAGGGATCAAAGGTTGAGATAAGTTAAGAGATATTCCATTGGCTGCCATGACTCTTTAACTTCACAAATACCTTTTGCTTCTATGCCCAGATATTTCGAAGGCTCTGATATCACAAAATGTTGGATATAGAACTAAAACAGAAATCTGCAGAAACAAAGATGGGAAAGCTTTGGAGAAACAAAACTGTTATTGCTCAAAAACATGCGGTAAACACAAAGACTCAAGATTCCTATATATAGGATCCAAATACACAACTAACTCCTATAAAAGCTCAACTGAAACATAAACATGGACCATGACTGAGACCTGACTTGCTACTGACTAGAGATCACAACAAACATTAATAACAAATTAC
This sequence comes from Erythroxylum havanense, assembly GCA_024752395.1. Taxonomy (NCBI): domain Eukaryota; kingdom Viridiplantae; phylum Streptophyta; class Magnoliopsida; order Malpighiales; family Erythroxylaceae; genus Erythroxylum; species Erythroxylum havanense. The sequence continues at coordinate 4,642,336 of JANTNU010000002.1, forward strand.
CAACAAACTAGCTAGGACTTGGTCAAACACTAGGAGATTGACGCTACAACTTTGGAATCACATTTTAACAATAACTACGCTTCCTCCCATAGAACCTCTAGATTTAGCGGAAGGGTCGGGTTGGCTGGAAGATATATATGAACAGAGACATGATGAGAAGCTTGTAACGCCTACACAGGGAGATGGAAACACGCAAGAGGTACAGCTTTAACTTCCTTGTAGAGTAGCCTATTCATGCATTTATTTCCTTATGTCAATTTAATATGGAATTGTCAAGGGGCAAGGTTACTAGATTCCATGCCATACTGCGTAATTACATTCGTAATTACAAACCGGGTATTTTAGTTTTAATGGGAACCCAAATTAGTGGATCACAAGCTAACAAAGTAGTCCTTTCTTTGGGGTATGATTATTCATTTAGAGTAAAAGCCGATGGCTTTTTTGGAGGGATATAGATGTTATGGACGGATGATTTTGATATCGCAGTAGTAATAACTCATCGCCAAATTATTCGTACCATCGTCAAATATGGTTCTAGCTCGTTCGATTTCACCGTAGCTTATGCTAACCCGTAAGTATCTTCCCAAACCATTCCCTGGCCAGTTTTAAGATGGGTAGGGAGTTTTATTCACAGACCCTGGCTTGTTAGAGGGGATTTTAATGCTAAAATGGAGATTTCGGATAAAAAGGGTGGAGCCACTTCAGCGCAGGGAGTGGATAAACATTTTAAGGAATGGGTGCATAGGTGTGGACTACATGATTTGGGTTTTGTTGCATCAAAATTTACTTGGCGGTGAAGAATGGTTCAAGCTAGACTAGATAGAGTGTTTGGTTTGATGGCTTGGCTGCAGGATTTTTCTCAAACAGTAAATCATCATTTACCCTTTCTTGGTTTAGACCATAGACCTATGCTGATTCACTTAAAAAAAACCCAAATCTAAGAATAATACCGGTGTTTCGATTCCAAAATACTTAGCTAACACATGCAAGTTTTGAAGAAATGGTAGTAGAGAATTGGATACCAGTAGAAGAGATGATGAGTAAATCTTTAGCCAAATTCTCCAACCACCTTATGAGATGTAATAAGTTAGTTTTTGGCAATATATTCCATCAAAAAAAAGACTACTAGCCCAGTTGGAAGGAATTCAAAGGGCAATGGAGGTCAACAATTTAGTTTCGCTCTTAGTCTTGGAGGAAAATCTGAGTGGAGAACTGATGCAGGTACTATGTGAGAAGGAAATTTTTTGGTATCAGAGAGCCAGGTGTGAATGGATATCGAAGGGTGATCGGAATACCAAATATTATCACACTATCACTTTATCCAAAAGAAAGAAAATGAAGACAGAGAGGCTCATTGATTCCAATGGGTCACCGATATCTAATCCGGAGAAACTGCGACTACTAGCCAGGACATTTTTTGTCCAACTTTATACTAACAAAGACGGGAATAATTTTCGAATTTCAATCTCAAGAGCTTTTCCTTCACTATCAACCAAAAGGGTTCATGACCTAGCCCTTCCAATCTATGAAATCGAAATCAAGAATGTGATTTTTGACATGAATCCCGATAAAGCCCCTGGAGTAGATGGTTTCATTGAATTATTTTTTCAAAATATGGGGGAAGGTGAGGCTAGAAGTGGTGGCTTTTATACAAAAAGTATTCTGTCTGGAATGATGGAAAAAGGATTTGAATTAAACCATTATGGTATTAATCTCCAAAATCCCTTCTCCAAAAAATCTCTCAGTTTCGACCAATTAGCCTTTGTACTGTGCTCTACAAGATTATTTCTAAAGTTATTGTGAATCGTTTAAATAATCTAGTAGAGGCGAACCAATGCAGTTTTATACCTGGCAGACAAATAACAAATAATATTATCATCGTTCAGGAGGTTATTCACTCGATGTGATAGAAGAAGGGGAAGACAGGGTATCTTGCTATTAAAGTGGATTTGGAAAAAGCATACAACCGACTTCGTTGGGACTTTATTCAAAACACTTTAACAGATATTAGGTTACCAAAAAATTTAATCAGTGTCATTATGAAGTGTTTGGCGACGGTGTCTATGCAAGTCGCTTAGCATAACACCTTTTCTGATCCCTTTAGTCCTTGAAGGGGTATTCGGCAAGGCGATCCGCTCTTGCCCTTGAAGGGGTATTCGGCAAGGCGATCCGCTCTTGCCTTATCTTTTTATGTTGTGCATGGATAGGATACGTCACCTTATATCGAAGGAGGTGGGTCATGGGCTTTAGAAATCGATAAAGCTTAGCCATACAAGGCCTCCCATATCTTATATTTTCTTTGCAGATGATCTCATTCTGTTAATTGAAGCGGCGGAATCATAGACGCAGGTGATAGCAAGGACTTATGAAGTTTTTTGTAAAGCCTCAGGACAGAAAGTTAGTACCACTAAAATTCAGTTTTTTTTTCTCCAAGAACGTTTCTTAAGAAAACGTGTGTCATCCCAGTCAAGCCCTTCATATTACATGTACGATTCAATACATCCGAGATAAAGCTCAAAAGAAACTTGCAAGATGGCGTGCAAGGGTGTTGTCTCTAGCTGGATGAGATACTTTAACCCATTCAATAATTTCGTCCCTCCCAATATTCACGATGCAAACGGGAAGACTTCTGCTATAACTTTGCGACGATTTGGAGAAAATCATGAGGGATTTTATATGAGGTTCAATGGACGATCATAGGAAAATGCATTTAGTTAACTAGGTGTCAGCCAAAAAAAGCAGGGGGGCCTAGGCATTAAATACATTCGTTTTTTCAATTATGCGTTATTGACAAAGTTAGGCTGGGCTTTGATTACTCAACCCACAACTTATGGGTCCAGATCCTAAAGGCAAAATATCGAATAGATACATCTCATATCTCTTAAGCGCTAGATAGAAAAGGGGCTTCGGTAATTTGGAGGGGGATATCTGCAACCTGAAAGTTTGTACGTCAAGGTATACAATGGAAATTAGGGAATGGTTGACGTATTTTCGTCTAGCTGGATAATTAAGTGGATGGTTGGGGACCATTAATATTCGTGGCGATATCTCAAATTTCTGATAGCGTTCTTTACACTACAATTGCAGATTTTATTAATAAAATCAGCACCTGGTATTGAAATTTGTTCCAATAATATCTCTTTTCCACAGTATGTATGGATATTGCGGCTATCCATCCTAATGTAGAAGGCATAGAGGAAGACAAAATGGTATGAGGACAAACTAATCACGGGGGGTTCACAGTAACGTCAACTTATTAATTAATTTAAGGTAGCACCACGGACGTTAATAACAGACTATAGGAGTTAATCTGAAAATTGGTAGGGCTCCAGCAGATTAAGTCTTTCCTTTGGCTTTTGACTAAGAGAAAACTATTGATTAATCAACAGCGAGTGGCTCGACATATTACAACGGATAGCAGTTGTCACTTATGTGAACAAGAAGAATCAACATTACATGCAATACGGGATTGTCCGAGAGTGAAATCCTTTTGTTGTAAATTCCCCCTAATGTGGTTGATATAGGCTTTTTTCATCAAGATGAGAGACGTGAGTGAAATCCAACCTTATGAAGCACTCACAAGTGAAGCAGATAGAGTGGGTTACAATCTATGATGTCGCCTGCTAGTTTTTATGACAATGGAGGAATAGAAGCTTTTTTTAAGTTAACTTTGTTTGGTCGGAAGAAGGTACAAAAATTGTTATGGATTACGTTGATTGGATAGTAATAGCAAGAATCGTAGAAAGCTACGTGTTTAAGGCATAGGATTCGCCTGTTGGTAATTTAATGGGTTGGACCAAACCAACGGAAGATTTAGTCAAATTAAATACAGATGGTGTGATTAAACAAGGGTCTAACATTGCTACTGCTAGAAGATTAATTAGAGACTGTCAAGGTCAGTGGTGTGGTGGTTTTGACATAACACTGGAAGGGACTTGCCCTTAGCTGCCAAACTGTAGGGAGTTTACTTGAGACTTACACTGGCATGGGCGCTTGGTTATCGACGCGTTGTCGTCGAAGTGGATTTTTTAGAGGTGATTAACATTCTTTCTTATTCCAAGATAGTTTTGTCTGACGATAAGTTTTTGGTAGCAAGTATCCGTGGGTTAATACACCGAACATGGAGGTCAGCGTGTATAACGAGAAGAAAATTAGTGTGTTGATAGCCTGGCTTTTCTAGCACTATTATTAAGCTTAGGTTTGCATATACTACAGGAGCCTCCGATGGTCGTTATGGAGCTCATCCATCGAGACAAGCAAGGAACTTTATACCGTAGAGTACTGCGCTAGTGGGGTGTTTGTTTTGTTTTGTGTGTGGTTTGTTTATTTTCTTTATCCTTTGTAATTAAAAAAAAATCTTGGGTTTGTTTTCGGGATTAGAGATGGAAGACTTGTTCTTGATTCTTTTTTTTTGTTTTAACAGACTTTAACAAACTGAATTACATGCATAAATTTTCTTTTTTAAAAAATATTTAAAAGATTTATCAGCTTGATTTAAATTTAATTTAATTTAACTGAATTAAAATTCAAGTTATTCATATATGTTATATTTAAATTTAAATTTGATAATTTTTAAAAAATAATTAACCTAGTTTAAAATCAATTTCAATTCAAATTCGGATATTCAGCTAAGTAGTTGCCTTTAAATTTGTTTTCGGTCCCTTTTAAAAATTTTAAACTTTGAATGTTAAGAACCACCCCTCAATTCGAACTCTTTCTGGTGGGGGTCAGGGACTACTAACAGAAAGCACGTTCATTGGGCGAGTTGGGACCGGTTATGTGTTC
>JANTNU010000002.1:4650314-4660994 GCA_024752395.1 Erythroxylum havanense
TCAGGATGAAACAGCTTACACTTTCCATCTTGAACCAATATGGTCAGCCCCTTTACTTTTAACCACCTAATACTTAACAGATTGTTTTTCAATTGAGGCAAATAGAAAATTCCCGTCATAATTCGTATACTTCCATTTACCATTAGCCTTACATTACCCATCTTTGTGACGGCCATGCTGGAGAGTGGACTTGTTGTCTAGCTTCATTGAATCATTGAACTTATCATAAAAAACTAAGTATTACTGCTTCCCACACGCATGATTACTTCATCTCGAGTAAAAATACCAAGCATCTTCTTTATCGACTTTTTTGGTTCCACTGAAAACTTTTATGATTTTCTCGAATCCTATTTTACCTCTTCCTCATCCTTTACATCTATAGCTTCCACGTCTGCGCCTTCCACCAGATTGATCTCCACGAGTTACTTCAAAGCATGTTCTTCTTCAACTCTTGAACTCATTCTTTGTTCATATTGGTTTATGCCCTACAATGTTGCAATTTAGTGATTTTATCATATACATATTTAAATATATACAATAAAGCCCATGAAATAATAATACATTATAAATAAATTTATGATTAGATTATAATTATGAAAATTAATATTGCATTTATGTATTATATTTAAATTGTTCTTAGCCATTGTTCTATTAAGACTAAATACTAATAGAATATAAAAAGAATATTTTATTAAGATTAAACACTAATAGAATGTAAAAAAACTATCTCACATTATGTTTTTTCTTATAAAAAAAACATTGATCTCGTAGGCTAAAGTATAGAAATATTTAAACAAACGTACGAGTGCTTGTTAAAGAATAAGTTCACTGAATTAATTCTTTTATGAGAAATTAACTTAAAACATTACTTGTATGCCTATAGAATATCTTATTGTGATGATTGTAAAGTGATCATTTCACGTGAGATTTAAATTATCTTGTATAGGGATTGAGTGTTTTGATACTTGCTCTCGTCAAGGATAGCTCAATCTAATGATTAAATGTAAAATGAAATATATGAAATTATTTGATTGATCAAGATAAGTTTCATTACCCTAAAGTAATTAGAGACAATATTTTATTATTCTCAATTATATTGAATTGAACAATTTTTAGCCAAGATAGAATGACGTTTTGTAAATAGTTTACAAATGTTATTAAATGAGTCAATAACTAATGGTAGATAACTAATATGATTGGACTCAAAATAAAATAGACATTATTTTTATGTTCTATGTCTAATTGAAACATTACATGATCAAAATATTGAATTATACGGAAAAATTATGCACAAAAAAATTAATCAAAACTACTTTAACATTTCTAAATATTTGAGTGATTATGATATATTATTAAGCGTTAATCTTGATATATGAATATAAATTATTTAATTAGAGAATTAAATATGAATTAAAGGAGTTTAATTTATCTAATTTTAAATATATTTTACGATTATAATTTATATTCATTGCCAACATATATGAGAACCTAATGAGTCACATATAAAAAATGAGTTGAAAGGAGTAAAGGTAATTTAATCAAATTAGATTTGATTGTAAAGTTTAAGAAGCTTGATGATTAATTATGAGATATGTAATAAATAAAGATCAATATAAGATATCTTATTTATTTGGGCATAATTAGTATTTAATTAGAATTATTTGTAATTTTAATTAATTTTTCTTTGAAATTAGATATTTCAATAAACTTATTAAAATGTCTAAAATTTATTATAAACAAATTCAAGCTTTAATGGAGCTGACACTCCTTACTTAACGCTCTTTGCAACAATTGCAGATTTTTCTCAACTCGTTATGTAGGTATTGTTATTATTATAAGCCAAAATACTTATGCGACTGCGATGATTGAAATGAGTTAATTTTGAAAACAGTTTGAGAGATATAACAAAAAATATAATCAAACTTCAAAATAAGAAACGAATTAAGATTAATGTTTTATTATGATTTATGCATTAATCGTTTTATAAAATTGTAGTGATCTTGACTTTTTTTTAAAATTCAAACAAGAAAAAATATTATAATTATTTTGCTATGTGTGGGATTTCCGACCCAATTTCCAACAATGTATGGACGAACAAGCTACTTTGTAGCTCATCAACGCTTAAAGTTAGTCCCGGCCTAGGTAGAGGCAGACAAGATACCTACCCAGAGCCCATCCTCAACGGGGCCTTTTAATCTTATTTATGCAGCTCCATAATTTCATTTATTTGAATAGCATATAAACTTTTTTTACATCTTTCTTGTCGCGGGACACTAAATTCTTTTTTCAACATTTTTTACATCTTTTGTCGTAGGTCCAATCTCGATCTCTTCAACATTCTACCAATCTCATTTAATGTTTTTTTAATCTCATTTAATTTATGACTTTTTTTCAACTTCTATGGTCAAAGTTAACATTAACTTTCTAGATTACTGTTGACTTTTCATGTTTATAAATTCTTTTGAAATATTTGAAAATATTAAGCTTAATTTCTTTTATTTTCATAAATATATGAATTTAAAATACTCAACTAAAAAATTAATAGTAAAAGATTTTCATAATTTTGACTTCTTAATTATGAGTGATAATTTAAAGGTAAAATATTTGACTTTTTTTTATGTATTTTTAGCTTAGCAAATATTTGAATATATGAAAGATTATTCATTGCAATAATTTTGGTTCGTCTATTTACAACTCCTTTTTTAGTGCAATAAATCTCTAAATTTGTTATATATAAAATTGAACTTTATTTAACTTATATTTTAGGACTCTCTAGGTCCTTGGAATAAATTATACTAAAAGAATAACTCAATTTGTCAAATATATAATTAAATAGATTAGTTATTTACTTTGTTATTTTAGATATTGTATTCTAAAAAATTATTTATTTGTATATTATTATTTAAGTGTTGCAAAATTAATCCTTTTATTTTATTTATATTTATATAAACTAACATAGTATTAAATTATTATTTTTAAATTTTAATAAAATATAACAGAAATTATTTGAAAATATTGATTTATAAATTGAGTCACTTATGTATGGATATTAAATCCTAATAATATATATATATATATTAAAGTTTACATATTTATATAGGAATGATAACGGCTCCACCCTGCCAATTTTTTAATTTTTTTAAATCTAAAATATATAACATTGTATTTTTTAATTGGAATTGAGCTTAGGCTATCTAGACCCCTACCTAAAGCCCAATTCTTCTAAACAAAACCATGTAGTTTTACTTAAAATAATTAAGTATTAAATCAGTCTAAATTCAGACCTCACCTATGGGCCGCACATTAAAACCATCTAAATTTAGGCTTATGGGCCAACCATGGCAATCCCTATATTTATATATTGTTGACTTAATGGAGTCTTTTGTTTACCTCGACCAATAAATAGTTAGGAACGACCCTGCTTAAAGTAGTCTTGCCTTTGGACATTTGGGAGTCATTGACCTTAAGATTATTTCCATAAGATCTCCTTTTATCTTGAGCATTAGCTTCCATCTTATTAACAATAATAAGAGTCTAAGAAAAATATTCATCAACATATTCTCCATCCTGCATATGAAGAACTTAGTTCTTTCGTAATGTTTGCAAGTAAGCACGCTTAACTAGTGTTGTGTCTTGATATTTCTGCTTTATAAATTCTCATATGTTCATTGATGTGTTCTTGTTAATGACTGCCTCCGTAATGGTACGATCTAGTGCTCGAAATAGATAATTATTGGCTTTTAAGTCCCTTTAGCTTATGATCTTTATCGCCTTTCTTCTGTGTATCAGTGAGAGCTGCACTTTCAGCAACTGTAGGAATTCTTTTTTTCACCACGCCTCAGTACTCCTTTTTTTAATATAAAGGAAAATACACAAAAAAATAAAACTAATTAGCTGCTAGCGTGTGGGTACTGAACACCCTGCTGATCCCGCAAGAGGAGCTCCATAAGGGACATGAGAGGTGCAGGGAGATAATGCATCCCTGGGCCGGTGCGAACTGCGAGGGCGGTCAAGAAATCTGCACACTGGTTTCCTTCTCGAAGCACGTGCTGGATCTGAACTTCCCAGCCTCGGCTGAATAACTTCCTAATACCTGTCAACAAAGAGAAATTCTTAGTAAAATTAGGTCGGGACGATGAAAGAAGATTAATCATCTCTAAGGAGTCGGTTTCGACAATAACTCCTTTGATCGCAAGAAGTTTTTCATAAGCATAGTACAATGAACATAATGACGTGAAAGAAGCTCTCTATCGCCATAACCTTGTCCAATACACTCTCAATGGCTTTGTAGCCTTACAAAGCAAAATAATATGCATGAAAGAAGTAGTTCGCTCCTTACATGAGGAGACAGGATTCAAAACTTCTAAGGATCCCATTAGAACCGAGTTTTATTAACTGAATTTTGACTAATTCCTAACAAAAGTTTGTGCTTTTTTACACTTGCATAAAAATTTATATTTGAAAATTTGAATATTGATAGGTTGGTTTTAATTTTAAATTACATAATATACATAATATATTTTTTTATATCTCATTTATTGTTTTAAGGATTTGACTTCAATACATGGTATATGATTGGCCTGTTGAGTTTTGGTTCCTTTGTTTATCCCATATTGATTGAGGAAAACAATTAGGACAAGGCTCTTGCCTATATAAGGAGGTTTCTACCCTCTTGGTTAATGCACCAATACAAATTCAAATATTTGTATTACAAATTTGACTCTAGTTAAATTCCTCTTTTGAGGTGAGAGTTGGAGAGTTTGTTTTGGATATTTCTTTGTGAGTGTATTGGTGTATCAGGGGATTGGGTGAGAGGAAAAATTATATGATCGTAAAGATTTTTCACATAGTAGATTTTCTTCTCAGTGCCCGTGATTTTTTCTCCAATTTGAGAGTTTTCACATAAATTCTCTTATTATTTTTCTATTTTTTATATTTTTATTTATAAAATATCCTTGGATGTGGATCCGGGAGGTCTAAATTCTCAACAAATTGTATCAAAGCCAAGGTATGCTTTTCTTGAAAATTTTAAATATGCTCCGTGGTCGCAGTTTTGATTGATCTTTCACATCAGAAAAGAATTTCTTGAGAAATGTTCATTTGGTGCGGTGGAGCTTTGGTGTGGTAGTGTGAAAGTTCATGTCTAAGAAAGTTTTGGCTAAGGAAATACTTGGTATTTAAATGTGTCCTTTGTGACCCACCTCTCTTTCCTAAAATCTTACATGGTTTACTATTCATTTCTACGGTAAAATTCATCAAGGCAAAATAGCACAGAAAAAATGTCAGGAAATAGGGCTTCGAATTCTTTTATATTTGAGTTGGAGAAATTCGACGGAATAATCAATTTTGGCTTGTGGCAAGTGAAAGTCAGGAACATTTTGATTCATTTGAGGTTAAACAAGGCATTAAAAGGCAGACAAATTCCTGATATCAGCACTACTACTAGTAATACTGGCAAAACGGCTAGTACGGACAGATCTAGTATGAGCGATGAAAATTGGGAAGATTTGGATTTGAGAGCAACAAGTGGGATACGATTGTGTTTGACTAAGAATGTCCTTGCAAATGTGCATGGAATATCTACAGCAAAGGAGCTTTGGGAAAAGCTCGAGAAATTGTATCAAACAAAAGACGTCTCAATTGAGTGTACCTAAAGAAACAGTTTCATACACTACAGATGAGGGAAGATACTACAATTTTAAATCATTTAAGTGTTCTCAATGGAATCGTCTCTGAACTGGAGACAATTGGAGTTCGTATAGATGATGAGGATCAAGCTTTGAGACTCATATGGTCTCTTCCACCTTCATATGAACACACAAAACCTATTTTAATTCATGGGAAGGAAAAGATAGTTTTTTCTGAAGTTACCGAAAAACTCTTTTCAGAAGGGAGAAGAATGGGTGGAAATGTTCCTCCTGAAGACTCAACTCTGATGGTAGCTGGATATCAGAAGAAGAACTCCATGAAGAAAAATATAGTATGTTGGACATGTGAACAATCTGGACACGTGAAGAAAAAATGTCCGAGAGATGGAGCGGATTTGGCAAGAGGGTCTGGGTCAATGGAGAGACTGACAATGTTACTAACACTGTCTCCATGAATGATGATTTTGTTCTCTAAAAAAGAGGGCCATGCACTATTAGGGTTATGTTGCAAGCCTATCCATCTCAACAGCCTAAGTCTAACCCAAATGAAGATAAGAGCATAAGTTAAAATTCAAACAGATCATTGTAATCATCATTCGAATATACATAGGATTAGATAAGATGTTGTTTTGAATATTCAAATATACTAATATACATGTATATAAACAGAAGTGATTCATGAATAAAATTCATTCAATTCCCAGTTCATTCCAACCTTTATATGGTATCAGAGCCTTTCGACTAACGTCATTTTTCGATCCCAATGGCCTCCATCATCAATCCAGTTTATGATGAAACACCCCACATTATCATCATTAATCTAGTTGCACAAGCTCCTTTGAAGCTTACCTCAACCAACTATCTTGCCTGGAGATTGCAATTCAACAGTCTCTTTATAGGCAATGATTTGCAAGGTTTTATTGATGGTACCAACAGCTGCCCTTCAGCAACCATCACCACCAATGACACGTCTGTCCCTAACCCAAATTATCATTTTTGGATCTGTCAAGATCAACTGATTCTAAATGCCATCATTGGTGCTCTCTCACCAACCATCATTCCATTTATTGCAACTGCCAACACTTCCAAAGAGGCTTGGGACATTTTAGCCAAGACCTAAGAACAAGCATCAAGAGGTAAACAAAAACAAGTTAAAACTCAACTCAAGAAACTTACCAAAGGACAATTGTCCATCACTAAATATATGCAGGCCATCAAAACTAAAACTGATGAACTCAGTTTTTTGAATGCTCCAATGGATCCCGAAGACATCATAGATAAAGTACTTAATGGACTAGGTGAAGAATACATTGAAGTGGTTCGCACCATCAATGCTTGAGATACTCCCATTTCATTTGATGAGTTACATGAGAAACTCGTCACTGTTGAAGCCGATCTCCCTTCACCTGGAACTCATCATTCTCCTATCACAACAAATTATACCACTAAATCAGGAGATAAAAAGCATCACTCAACTCAACAAAATCAGGAAGGGAATAGATGACACTATCAGCAGTATCACAATAATCCTCCTCATCACTTTCAACCCAATCACCTGACCAATTTTCGACCCTCCTATGGACAGATACAACCTTACGGCTCCTATCCTAGCAACAATAATGGATCTCAATCCAATTCTCAACATCAACCATGGCCATACCTGGGAAAATGTCAAATTTGTTGAGTCCAGGGTCACAATGCCAAGCGTTGTCCCTCCTTTCGCATTGTTTCTGCAGGTTTTTCTTTTCCCTTGCCAAAAGCTAACTTTGCTGCTGCCTCCAATCAAGATCAGTGGGTTCTCGACTCTGGAGCTTCTCATCATGCGACTACTGACTTGCAAAACCGTGCTATGCATACTCCCTACACAGATAATGAAGATATTATGATTGGAGATGGTTCAGGGCTTCCAATAAGTCATAAAAGCAGTGGTACATTACAAGCAGATAACAAAACTTTCAAATTGGATAGAGTTTTATGTGTACCTGACATGAAACAAAATTTAATTTCAGTTTATTAATTTTGTGTTTCCAACAAAGTTTTTGTTCAGTTTTTACCTTTTGCTTTTCTTATGAAGGACCTGATAACAGGAACACCTCTTCTCATGGGTGCACCTAAAAATGGATTATCTGCATGGCCAGCAGCTTCATCACCAAAGGTTGCCTTCTCCACCTCTCCTGCCACATTCACCGATTGGCACTCTAGGCTAGGACATCCTGCAAAACCAATTGTTACTCACATTTTATCTAAACTTAGTCCTCATTCCACCTTCTCTTTTAATTCCTCTAGGACTCATTGTAATGCATGCTTGACAAATAAAAGTCACAAATTACCTTTTTCAAAATCTACTCTTATGTCTCAAAAGCCATTGGATGTCATCTTTTCGGATGTATGGACTGCTCCAATCTATTCTCATGACAATTGCAAATATTATGTCATTTTCATTGACCATTTCACTAAATACACTTGGATCTATCACTTACAATGAAAATCTGATGTACATGTTGTCGAATTTTTTTTGACACATCTATTAAAACATTATACACTGATAATGGGGGAGAGTACATTGCTCTATCAGATTTTCTATCTCAACACGGTATTTCCTTCAGAACCACATCCCCTCACACACCTGAACATAATGATATAGCAGAAAGGAAACATCTACACATTGTTGAAACTGGCCTTACTCTTCTAAGTCATGCCTCAATGCCTTCATCCTACTGGCCACAAGTCTTTTCCACAACAATGTATCTAATTAATCGTATGCCTACAGCCATATTACACATGTCTACTCCCTATGACTGCTTATTTCGCACAAACCCTAACTATTCTAAACTTAGAATTTTTGGCTGTTTGTGTTATCCGTTGTTAAAACCCTACACATCTACCAAATTAGATCTCAAATCCAAACCTTGTGTATTTATAGGGTACTCACCTTCTCAAAGTGCCTACCATTGTCTTGATCCTGCCACATCTCGAGTCTACACCTCTAGGCATGTCAAATTTGTTGAATCAGTATTTCCATTTGCCACTCCTTCACGGTCTGCAGAACCACCATCTCCTGATCATTCTGCTACTTGGATTCCACCTACATTGCATGTTTCACAACCTACCACTCCTACACATGCAGACTCCTCTCCTTTACTTAGTGCTGCCCCTGAAAACATGGAAATTCCTATTGTTAGTTCCTCTTCAAGAGAAGCCACTGAGACAGAACATGTGCATCCTCCTACCTCAGTACCAAGTCATCCCATGATCACTCGAGGAAAGAACAATATCCGCAAACCTATTCAGAAGCTAAGTTTCACAACTCAATTACATGAAAATAAGGACTTTGAACCTACCTGTATTTCGCAGGCTCTAAAGCATTGTCATTAGCGCCAAGCTTGTTCAGAGGAATTCAATGCCTTAGTCAAGAATGGTACCTGGGAGCTGGTTCCACCTGAGGCCTCACAAAATCTTGTCGGTTGCAAATGGATTTTCAGAATTAAGCGCCACTCGAATGGGTCCATTGAGAAGTACAAAGCCCGCCCCGTTGCCAAAGGCTTTCATCAACGTCCTGGTGTTGACTATGCTGAAACCTTCAGCCCTGTTGTAAAACCAACAACCATTAGACTCATTCTCAGCATAGCTATCACAAATGGATGGGATTTACGCCAACTAGATGTGAACAATGCATTCTTGCAAGGCCCTTTAACAGACACATTTTTCATGACACAGCCCAAAGGCTTCATTGATCCAGCAAACCACATTATGTATGTCAACTGAAGAAGGCCATCTATGGCCTTAAACAAGCCCCTAGGGCATGGTATCAAGCCCTCAAACAGTTTCTGATTCAGTCAGGCTTCACCAATTCACACTCGGACACTTCCCTATTTCTTCATCACACATCCCATAGTATCACTATCCTTATGGTCTATGTTGATGATATCATTGTAACAGGTAACAATGCAACCCTAATTAATCACTATATCCACCTATTAGCTTAGAAGTTTTCTATTAAGGATTTGGGGTTTCTATCTTATTTCCTTGGCATTGAGGTTCTTCATAACAATCAAGGAATACTACTTTCTAAGAAAAAATACATCACTGATCTCCTTTATGACACTAAGATTGTAACACTCCACTCCCGAATGACCCGAACTCGACATCGTTGGTGATATATGAGTCCATGCCCTGCGAGGGTGGCGTGCTACATCAGTCAGTCGAAACTCAGTATGATTTTTTTTGTTTTTTATTACACTCATGTGCGCTGAATAGACAGTAAACAATCTGAGCCCACATTCATAAATAAACATTTTCAGTTATTACAATCATTAAATAATAAATTATAAAAGCCATTTAATGAACAAAAAGCCATAACTAAATTGGGCTCACTATAGATACAGAGCATTCTTTTACAGATATTTCGGAATATAATTTATGAGACAATAATGCAGATGCAAACTGATCCCGACCTCTATCTGTCCCTTGCATACGGTAGACATACTCCCTTGTCAAACGGGGTACTCTTCAAGACCTGAAAAATAGATGCAAATTTTGGGTGAGTTTTGCGAACTCAGTGAGGAACCATCATCGATGGTTCGCCCAATTCATGCAACACACAAGCAATTCACAAATTTGGAAGGCATTCTGGCCTTGTTCCCATTTCCATTATTCAGTCAAGTATGTATGCAATGCACATGTGACACTCAGTTGATTACAGTGTTGTGACCGAGCGTATAAACAGTGAACAGTATACAGCAGACGCGTCTAGGGAGTAGGAAAGCCATCTGATTATGCACTAACTCCCTTCGAGCTCGAAGCTCTTTTTCAGTATCAGTATCGGTGGCGACTCTGGTCACAACTGTTGTTATTATCCAGTTATGCATTTGTGTATGAAATGCATATGCCCAATTAAAAATCCATATCAAACAGTCTGCCCCAGTAGAGGCAACGAAATGAAGCACATTGTAACCAGCAATGCACAATGTGCACATCCAGAACACTTCAAGCAATTAATCACAGTATCACAGTAATAGCAAACAATTCACGT
>JANTNU010000002.1:4664634-4681492 GCA_024752395.1 Erythroxylum havanense
ACGGAATAGAGGAAAAGTTAGGTTTTTTGTGCGCGTATTAAAAATTGCAAGGTTACAAACGTGTCAAAATATCTTGACTATACTTAGTAGATATTTCCTAGTCATAGTTCAACCATTTTCTAGAAGAACAAACCCTATCCATTATCTTATTGCGGAAGAACATCGCTACAAGGCTCATCGTCTGTCTTATAGAATAAACTTTATAAATATCTTCAGATATAGTATTCAGAAAATGAATGTAAACAGGAAATAAACAAGAATAAAATAACATTAATCATTGCTTACTCCTATTTCATAACACTTATCAACACTCAAAAGCTTCCATTTCTGGATATTGCTAAGTCGTTTATTGCAATAAAAAGAACCCAAAGTTCAGGAAAGACAGCTTGTTCAATAACATGCCAATTTCTCCTTGAACATAATTAATTCCCCTGGGGTAGATCGATTTATTGTTAATAGATCTCAATTCATCTTATTTTATTATATCAAGGTTGTGACATGGTTCTGAAGGATGAATTAAATATGGACAACTTCAAAAGATTTTTTTATTAAACACAAATCTATTTGGCGAGACAGAAACTTACCAAGGTGATAATCAATAGTTGATCCGAGAGGATGATCGGTCACACTGAAATTGAGACACTACCCAAACTTCTACGGAAGGCAACAGTGAATAATTTTTTGCAATACGTAAAAACTTGACAAAGCAATGTTGCATGAAGATAAAAGACCTACTGGTCGTGAACTTTTTTTCTTGGAGTAGAAACAATGATGGTATATAAGGAATAAGCATTAATCGAAAGATGATCAAAAGAAAAAATCAACATTTGATGGGAATTCTTCGTATATCTATAAATTTGACTGGAACTAGAAATGATAGAGTGGAAGAACTTTTTGGGTCTTTCAATATCAATAATAAAAGTAATTTTATTATATTTTTTTCACTCATATTACTGATAAATACAATACTTTAATAAAAATATGTTAAATTTTAAAATAATATGTATCATTTAATAATAATAAATTTGATATGCTTTATTAAAAATATTTAAGTTTGAATATTAACTTATTTTACATAAAAATAGATAAAGTAAATAAAATATAATAAACTAAAATAGATAATATCATATATAATTAAATAAGAAATTTCAAAATATAAAATTCTGAAATGAGAGGAGACGCCCAATCTATTCAAAAGTGTTCAGTTGGAGCTTCTGTTATATAAGAAATTTCAAGATATAAAATTCTGAAATGAGAGGAGACGCCCAATCTATTCAAAAGTGTTCAGTTGGAGCTTCTGTTATATAAGAAATTTCAAGATATAAAATTCTGAAATGAGAGGATGCCCAATCTATTCAAAAGTGATCAGTTGGAGCTTCTGTTAACTTGGGTAAAGGAGCGATTTTATATCGAACTTATGTGCGAGGTACCTAGTTGAGTTGTAGACAGAGATCCGATTTCCCACGTATCTCAATCTCATTGGTTGATTGCCTGAACGTCCTAATTGATGCGACATGGTTAACTCTGGAACATGTTAATCCCAACAGAGCTTTCACGTGACAAAAGAAAAGAAAAAACTATTAAAAAGGAAGAAATGTACCAGACTTCAAAGCACCCCCTTCGCTAAATATCTAAGGTACACGTCACAACTCTTAGCCTAAATATCTTGTACTTAATCAAGAGCTTTGAACAAAGCAAAGAATAAAAAGGACACATTTTTTAAAACATAATAATAAAAAAGACCCAACCAGACCAACACCAGCTACAAGAAAAGGAAGCGTAATGTTTACTGGTCATATCTTAATATTCCCGAAAAAGCGTGGGAGTATAGAATTCAGAACTTGGGTATAACAAATTAGTAAACGAGAGGGGAAGGCAGTTGCTACGTGTTCTCTTTTTATTTATTTGAAACAGGCCGCTTTATAAGAGCTAATCCACGTACGATCATGGGTGATTGATTTGGACTTCGAAACGTGTCCTTTAGTTGTTGGAAGGAACTAGGCGCTCAAATCGAAACGTGTCGCTGTTCATCCTTTCGATTGGTAAAGATAGGTTTGCCTAACCCCGTTAGCCACACGGCTTCACTGACGGCTCTAGTACTGCGGCGGTGTAGTCGAAGATCCCGGCTCAATAAAAGAACTAACCTCTTTTTTTTTGCAATTATTTCTAAATTAAAATATTATTTTTATTAACGTGACTTGATAAGTTTAATTATACAATATTTAGTAGATACCTAATATTAATTAAAATTAATAACTGCAATATTTTAAGTATTTAAAAATTAAATTAAAATAAAAATTTGAATTAAATATCTTAAATAAATTCACTTGTGTTATATTAAATGATGTCAAAATATTTGATGCCTTAATATAAATAAAGATATTCACATTTCACTTTAAATTTGAATTTTTGATGTTCACACCGAAAAATAATATAATTATTCATATTTGGTATTAAGAATATTTTTCTTTTCTCCCAACGGGAGCCGAAAATGAAAACTCTGAAGCTGACTCTAGAAGGAACCATAATGCTTGCAACCATGAAGCAGTAGCTGTCCCCGAAATGGAAAAAGCCATCTAGGAGATTTCGAAACCTGTGTGCCGCTCTGTCACGTATTAAAATATTTGAAAACAAAAGGCCAAACTCCATAAATATCACAATTAACCTCCGATTAATTGACTTAATTTTAGATTACGTGAATCGATCTAGTGGGGGCATACCAAATACCAATACCATCGTTCCTCCCCCACACCCTCAACACTATATAAACCCCCTAACTATTTCAGATATTTTCGTTTCCCCCATAAAACGCTCACTCCCTCCGTTCTTTTCTTGCTCCTCCTCGATTTCTCTACTTGTTCCCCCATAAGGTATAGGTTTTTTGTTATTTTTTCTTCTAGATTTCTCTACTTGTTCCCATCACGATTTGTTGACGGATCTGATTCTTCAGTTTTTACTTCGTTTTGCAGATTAAGAATTTTCGAGAACTTAAACAAGATGCTTTTGTTTGTTTCTGGAGTTTAGAGTTCAGGCTTCAATGCTGGTTTATTCCTTGTAAGTAATCGCTTGGATCCTTAATGTAATGTTATGTTTTCTTGTTTTGATGTTCACTTTCCATATTGGTGTTAACATCAGTCTGGTTGTTGAGAAAGTGTGAAAAAATAAAGCAAAGTTGAACTTGAAACCCTATTTTAGGTCCATTGCAGCCCTCAGATTTTTGCGATTTGGTTTCCGGAGTTTTCTTTGATGTAAAACGAGGCAGTATGATTTTGCTTGGTTGTATTCTAGTAATTGGTTACATATTTACTTGTTTTCTTTTCTACTTTACTTTTGTGGTTTTATTTTGGATTTGATTCTTATTTTTCAGATTATTTATGTGCAGAAGAGCTGATAATTGGAGGATAAAGAGACCGGAACTTGGAAGAGAACTGGAATTTATTCACACTATGTTTAGAAATGAAGATATTAACGTCTCAACGCGATTTGAGGTATCGTTTTCTCTATTTTTCTTATCCAGATGTTATTTACGCATTTAAGGCAGTTTATATTTACCATACTGTACTGCTTGATATTGTCTGTTATTAGAGAGCAAGAGTTAGCACGGTGATTCTGCCATAGTTAAGTGTTTTAGCCAATGCAGTCTGTTGACATTTTTGACATCCGAATTGGCTTACACTCTCACCATGTTTTTAGAAGCTAGTTTGTGTGGTTTGTCGGAAAATCCTTAATTTGCCAAAGTTCGGTTTCATAATGTCATCCGTGTTGATATGAACCAATTGAATCTTGAAAGTCGCATAAAATATTAAATATTATAGTTCTTGTATTACTAATTATTTTATTACTCTTCATTTTTGGTTTCTTTGCTTGTGATAATCTTGAACATGTATGATTGGAAATAATCTTCTGGTGACAGACAAACATATTAGTTTCCAAATCTCTAAATTCTTTCTACCGCGATTACATATTTTACACTTCACTTGCAACTTGAAAGTCTGCCCTTTTTGTTAGTCTTTTCATGTTAATATTGATCTTTTCGGCTTCTGAGTGTTGCAAGTGACTTCAGTTATAGTATGCTGATGGATTGTTGATGTTTATAGTATGTTACTGTTTAGTTGTTGCTAGAATTTTTTCTCTTACCGGGTCTTGAAATCAATGCAATACTAATAGGC
Source organism: Erythroxylum havanense (assembly GCA_024752395.1). NCBI lineage: Eukaryota > Viridiplantae > Streptophyta > Magnoliopsida > Malpighiales > Erythroxylaceae > Erythroxylum > Erythroxylum havanense. Next base: position 4,668,804 of record JANTNU010000002.1, read on the forward strand.
AAGCAAGAAATTAGGAGTTGTGGGGATATATCAAGATTGTGCATTTGAGCTTCCCTATGATCAAGGAGCATAACGGGGTGTCACCTAGTTGAGATTAATAGTATTTGTATCCAAAGGAAAATTACAAATGGAAAGGCATTCAAGGCAGCAAATAACACTATGTATGTAGTTGAGCTTTAGGTTGTGTCACTGCCTTTGGTTAGTGAATTTTAGATGAATATATGAAGTTATTAGGTTATGTATGCATCAATTAGTTACCTTGTCGACTTTTGATTGATGATTCTAAGCTTAGAAATGCACCCTACTACACACCTTGTTTCCCACTTACCAATCTGATTTTAGGCCATGTTTTTTTAGTATGATTGATGAGTTGGAATGGTACTGTTTGGATCAAGGTTCTTAGAACTAAAACTAGTTTTCTGCTTTGGCTAGCAATGTTGAACAGACTCGGCACAATGGATAGGTTGCAATTCCTGCCCTCCCCAAAGATGTGCGTTCTATGTAATCTGAAGGAAGAGACTAGAGGCCATCTTTTCTTTGAGTGTGATTACTCTAAAGAAATTTTGGCAAAAATCTCAAAAATAAGTACTGTTGATCCAATTTTAAACAAACTTTTATGACATACTACTTGAATTACCCCATCTACATGTGTCAAAATTTGATAGAGCAGTTATTCTAATCTCGGTTACCATGCACTCAAGAAATTTGGAAAGAGAGAAACTTCACAAAAGAAGTCTACTTCCCTACTCTCTATTATAGAGCTTATCGTAGCTAGCATAAGAGAACAGTTGATTACACATCAGTTGAACTCTCGCTGTAGCAGAGGAATAACTCTCACATGGAGAATCTAGTCCCCGCTCCTTAGTAAATGCATAACCAGAGTTCTTTCTAAATACTGTTCCAACAATCGAGAACTCATTCATTCAAGAAAACAAATGACAAATCATGCCTCTACTTACGAAAACAAGAGGAGATCATGACTCACCTGTTGAAAGCAGAGTAGTACTCCCTTCTTAGATTATGTCATAGTTATCCCTCCGTCAGCTTGCAGGGTCACAATGAGATCAAAATAGCAGAAAAGAGCAAAACAAATTGAGATACCTACCTGAGAGAGATTTCCTCAGAGCGCATCGTTCACTCATTTGGTCAACCAAGCATGGAGATTTCGAGAAAAAGGTTAGTTATGCCCTAAGAATCAAAGTGCTTCTAATGATGAGACTTACTTGAGATATGCTCCATTGAGTGTGGACAAAGAAGGAGAAGAAGAGAGGGGCTGCCATGTCGATACCTTCGCCAGCTACGATGCTTCTCACCCATTTGAATCGAGAAGTTTCTGAAACTTTTGAGAAAGTAGAAATTGGTTATACCCTAATTGGACAACGATATACTCGAGTTTCCTTTGCGTCGTCGTTTTGTTTTACAGCTTTTAGTTGGCTTGATCTTTATGCAGTAGTTATTAGTATTAATATATTGTTTACTGTATTAAGGGGTCCTTTGACATACTCCATCTTTGGACCAAAAGGTGGAATCACCCACCCCAGGTGCCCCCACATCCCGGCCCGACAGAGTAGTGAGGGGTTTAAATCACGGTCTGATCTTAGCCAGCTTCTTAGCTAGGCGGTCCTAACACCTGTTGTCGGGATTCGAACCTAGGACCTTGGACCAAGTTATCTTGCCAATGACCAAATGAGTTACCCGTGCGGGCAACATACTCCATCTTTGTTAACCCCTTTATTCTTTAATATATTTTTAATTTCTCCCAAAAAAAGAAGAAGTTATCAGCGGAAGATATATTGAAGGGTGTAAATTTCTTAAGTTTGAGCTCTATCTCACATACTCTTTTATAAAGGGAAAAGGTTTGGAGCTACTTTAACAAGATGAAGGTTGAAGTTTAGTGATATGAACCAACAGGAAAATATAATAAAACTATATTTTGGAATAAGAATCAAATCTGTTCAAATTAATTCCATATTGAAAAATCTATTTTAAAATTAATTTGAGCTCCTTCATTTCATACTTCATTGTATTGCCTATTTTAGAGTTTTAAGTATTTGTTCTTAAATTATCTAATAGCTCAAGGTTTCTACAATTGGGTGGTATCATGTTAGATCCATAGTGTGGACTTTGTTTTTGGGACTTCTTGAGGTAGCAAAGGGATGTGCTTTGGCAATTGCTTGTTGCTAAAGCTGTTGTTGTTGTTGATATGTTAAGACGTTAAGGAGATTCAATCAAAGATTTGGCAAATTACAGAAAAGATTTTTAGTGAAGTTGCTTGAAAAACCAACTACCGAAAGTAGCTAGATTGTTGAAGAGGCTGATTGCATGTTGACAAGCATTTTTCTTCTCATTAATTGTTACTGATCACACTCTTTATTAGTGGCTAACTTAATCTCTTGACAAGTTTATAAATGGTTATGTTTTTGGAAATGTTTGTCTGTTGGCACTATAGAAATGATCGATAAATCCTGTTAGTTTTAGAAAGCAAGATACTAGTTTTTCCAAAACAAAGAGAGAGCACTGTAACATATAGGTTCCATTTTTAATACTTAGACAGTCAAAAATGTGTCCTACTATATTACTTCTTATCAGTTATCTTTAATACTTTTAACTATAAACTATATGATCTAGATATTTAGATACATTAGTTGTTTTGCTCCATTCTATAGTTGAACGTAGGAACATGTTTTGACTGTCTAGATATTTGAAATCCATATTTTATGCTAGAGATTTAGCACTTGATTTTAAATATGTTTCATTCGTTATTCTATTGATGTCTTGATAAAATGAAAACAAAAAGAAGAAAAAAGTTCTTGTTAGGATGAACATTTTGAAAATTGGTTATGGCTTTTTTTGGAAAAATTAAATTTATAATTAATAGATGGAAAGTTGTACATGAAAACATTCAACTATGCATGCCTTAAAAACAGGAGAAACTAATACATCATAGGAAATAGCTCCTTATCGACATCCTAGAGACAAGCAAAACAACAGAAAGAAGAAACAACAGCTTTCAAACAACACATTTAATATTCTTAGGCTACCCCTGAGTCCCAAAGAACATAGGCAGTTCTTTTGAAAGAAAGAGCAACTCTCTAATAGAGTTCAATACCTCTATATTTGATCACATTTTCCTTGTGAAGATTTGCAAATTTCTCTCCTTCCAAATCTCCTCTAGGGTAGAAACCAATGAGATGATGAATACTGCCCTATCCCCTTTTGGGACATTGTTTAAAGCCCTTAGGTTTTCCACTATGATAGTAAGTAGAAACCCATCCAATATCCAATAACAGTTCTCTTTAATTTTCCCCCAAATGCTCATCGCAAAAGGGCAATGGGAAAAAAAGATGATCTTTAGTTTCATGATTATTCTTGCATAGGACACAAATGTCCAAATTTAGAATGTGTAATCTATCTATGGTGGCTATTTTGTTCAAAATTGCCAACCATAATTAGGAAGACTTGGGTCTTATGGATTTGTGTCATCCAATAGAGTACCAATCAACAGAGGGTTGTCCCTGAGCTAACCACTCCCTACATACCTTATTTGAAAAGGAATTAGGGGGTTGGTTTAACCAGGAGAATTTATCCAAGTCCTGCAATTAGGAGTATACGAAGGAATGAGATGAATCACCTATCCTGGAACATCAGTCCACCTATTATCAAATATAATAGCACACACCTTTGCATTAAGTGGAATATGACTCCACTATTGGATTGCATTAGGAACTTGACTCAGTGGACCATGACCCGTCCAATTATCAAACCAAAAATGAGCTCTCTGCCCATTCCCAACTCTACATTTAACCTCCAGCGCCATAATATCCTTGAGACCCATTAACTTGTTAATGAAAAAGGATTGAGACTCCTCTTTAGGGCCCATAGACTACAATGACTTACCTCTTAGTATATAAGAGTGAAACCTCTTGGTCCATAACGAATCATCATTGCACAGAATTTGCCAGATTTTCTTCAGCATTAATATCTTGTTTGTGGTGGCTATGGAGACAATTCCTAACCCTTCCGCCTTCTTAGCCTTGCAAACCTCGTCCCATCTAACCTTAATTATCCTTTCTCCTGAATTTAGCTTCCCCCACAAGAACCTCCTAAACAAAGTTTCTATTGTCTTCACTACTCCCTTAGTCAGAAACATGTCAGCCAAACAGTACACTTGAAAATTGGTTATGCTGGAAGCATTAGGTTTGACTCTAAGATGTAATAGCTATCAGGATTAATTCCTTTTCTTTTTCTTTCCTTAAGAGAAATCAATTAAAGAAATCTAGGGCTGTAGATGCATGAATGAGAAGCATCTCGCTTATGCTACTCATCAGTCTTATTATTCTTTTGGAAGAATGGGCGGAGGCCATAATGTTGGTCTAGAATGGATATGTTGGAGAGATGTTGTAATTATAATGATTATATCTTGAAAATATCAATGAATATATGAGAAATGAAGACCTATTTTCCACATGAATAGTATTGGGGAGAACATATGGAGCCCAATACAGAAAATGATATTATTAAGATTTTGCAGTTGAAAAATGAAGATTAGGAGAATATTAATGAAGTATTAATACTAAAAGTTTTGTACAAAAGGATGTGGTAGAATTATCAATGTGGAAAATCATCATAACTGACTCTCCTGTTCTGCCAACAGAACAGGAGTTTTGTTTTATTTTGTATAAGGTCAATAACTTGATCAATAGAGTAGGACAATGTTGATATAATGCATCTGATTGTGTGTGTGCTGCTCAAGTGCTAGTGGATTCGAGTTGCAGAATGCATTATTGTGCTCTACAAAAGTGAATCCTGTTCCCAATTTTGACATGATGCATTATACATCCTTGAAATTCAAAATGAAGCGTTAATTGTACTTTTTTTTCCTCAATTATGCATCCCAATCTATGTTCTCTCTCCTTAAAATGAAGAGCTTCATAGTAACTATTACTGGTTAAGCTTTCGCTGAAGGTTACTGCTTTTATCATACTTCCTTTCTTGGAGTATATACACAGTTACACCTGCAAGTTAGGACAAAAAAAGAAGTTTAGTTGTTTAAATATATGCTTTGGCTTATGATTTGATTGTTATCATATAGTTCTAATGCCTGTGATTTTTGTGAATAATTTTCAGATTTTCTGACATATTTGGTATTTCTGTGTTTCTCTAACGGGCCTTATATTCCTTAGTCCTTGAGAGCAGCAGATTTTGGTTATCAAGGTCAGGTGAACTAAATCATTTGCATTATGGCCTTCTCAGCCCACAATCACATGGTCATGTAAAATATGTTTTCAGGTTCCAATTGCAGTAACTAGCATGCTTGAATATTAGCAGAAAATATATCTTCACTAGGGAAATGAGAGGCTGTTTATTAATTGAACAAAAAAGAAGAATTTGGTTGGTTACATTCGTGTTGTCTGGGATGAGAACAAACCAGACATTGCTTGCTTGTGGATGATTTGAACATTTAAAATCACTAATTTTGTTTCTTAATTTCCATTTTCTATTTTAGTTCTCAAGTTTAGGCCAACGTTTTTTAATCATCTTACTTTTATTGCAAGTAAAAAGAGAACTCCTTACTCTGGATCACATAATATTGTGTTTGATGCTCAAGATGTTATTCCTTCTCTGTCCCTGGTCCTATAAGTTACTGTGTGTTCCTATTTGCATATGGTGTTATGTTCTTAAATACACTTACTCTTTTCATGGACGTCCTCATTATTTGTAAATGAACTGAAGTGCATACTGGGTAATGTGGTGCTCAGGGGCCTTGCATATGGAGTCCTTTTTCAAGTTATATTGATGAAATTTGAACTTTGGTTAGAACATAGACACTATTTTCTCTTAGAAACTGACGTATTTCAATTAAGTTGTTAAATCTCGCTGATTTATTAATGTAGTCATACTCTTGCAACCCAAAAAGAGAAATGGAACTACTGCTATTTATTATGTTTGAACTAATGGTTAATAGAAATATGTTTTGCCTTCTCTTTAATTTACCCCTTTTCATGTCTTTTTTTAGTTTCTAATAATGTTTTGGATTCTGGGAAGAATGCTAGTTGTCCTTGTGGAGTACATCAGAAACCCGTCTTTGCAAGTCATCATGTGATCAAATTCCTAAGCTGTTGATGAAAGGAGTATGGGAGACCAAGAAGGTAATTACTGTCTCTCCCTATTTTACATCCTTCAATTGTAATGGTTTAGTGATCAAGAATAGTATGCATTTTCCTATATTTTTCAAACCTTTCAGAATATTGGTATTTTTCTGCAAGCATATGATACACTCCGATGCAGTGCAATGTCATGTCCTCTTTATTACACGATATTTTTCATGAGGTTGGATTAGTCAATAATCACACACTTACTTTAAGTATTTCTTCGTACTGTTGAACTAAAAGTCTGATGAGCGATCAGTTACTGACATACCACTTTGCACAAATAGAAGCATTATCTATTAAGAGCCATTAAAGTCAGGCAACATCCTTTTGCTGCAGATGCTTCTGATTTGTTAATCAAGTTGTAGTCTGCTGCAATTATGAATGAAAATTTTGACATCAAGATGATGGCAAGTTACTTGGAAGCTATCTTTAAACCAGTAGTTGTATGTACGAATTGTACCCCAATTTTGTTGCTCTTGCTGTATCATAGTTTTCTTGCTGTGTCTGGCTAAGCTGGGGGTGGATTGGGACATGTGAGTCCTCTCCAATGCCCAGACCATTTAGAAGAAGTGAAGTTCTGTTTGCTCCATTAACATTTCTTGTTCCATACACCTGGGAAATAAAATAATCTGATGAGTGTGGAACAAGATGTCTGATATGACTCTTTGATTTCACTAAAGATTCTGTAGTAGCATAACCCTGTGCTTTCAGTAGTTTCAGGTTTCTCTATGAAATTTGGTTACCTGCTTATAAAGCTCAAGATTTTCTTGGTGAATGAGGTTACCCTGATACAAAGTCGTCAACATTTAAGTGCTTGACTAAGAGATTTATGAAAAGCTAAAAGGATAATTTCTAGACATCGTATCTACGTTATACCTTTCGGTTTAGCTCTTGAATCTCATCCATTAATATTTGATCCTGAAGAAGCAAAGTTCATCAATTGTTACATGCATTTCCTCATTTATGAGTATGGAATTTGATAGACTGAACAATGGGACAAGTTGTCATACCTTTTTCACCCGTACGCCGAATACACTGTGCTCCAATTGGTTCTCCAAGCTTTGTAGGTCCTTTACACTTAAGCCAGAAAGCTCTTCTCCCATTATCCGCCTGTGCCAGATATTCTTAAATTATGGTCAATGGGATGCTCGTGTTTGCTAATCACACTAAGGATGGTACAGAAGCATCTTTCTTTCCTTTCAGCAGAGTCTCTATTTACTGAATATATTTAAATAAATTGCCTTTTGGATGATAATATCAGTGATCCGGATGTTGAGTGTGTATATAACAAGAAACTATATATGTTTTTCTATTGTTTATATATGTATAGTCATTTATAGGGTGCATTAGGAGGGTTCATTTTCAAGGCAGCAACGATGAAAGTGCATACAACTCACAAAAGTTAAAAAGACCTGGGTGAGTTATTATAACAAAGAATTATATTATTTAATTTTCTGGGATCTTATTTTTGTTGGGGGGAATTACTGGCTTGGATATTCCAACTTGTGAACCTCTTACCATGGCTGAATGAAATAGTGACTACAGCCGCATGAACTCAAAATATGAAACTATGTTGCTCATGCACTTATGGAAATCACGTGTTTATGAGTTTCGAAGTAATGAAATACATGTTTAGGAGTCTTATGTGTGGATGGATGATTCAAATTTGGGGATCTAGAGTGTGCACAAGATGCAGCGAATTTTGAAATCCAAGTGAAGTTCTTTCATCTTTTTACATCGCATATGATCACTGGATATTGCTTTACTTGTAAAAGGAACATTATCATGCTAGACATGCACAATCTGCCTTTTTTGTTCTTTTGCTTGTATAATGCAAAGGTGGACATGCATATAGCAGCAATTTCCTGTATAAACATGCAAGCTCAGGTAAATTGTCAAGAGTGGTCGTCTCAAATTTGGGCTAAGCTCAAAGTCAAAATGTCTGCAATTTTGGGGAAATTCTGAGGTTGGGGTGTTAGGTTGGTACACATGTCAAACCCAGAAATTTGTATAACAACCCCAACTTTGTGGATTCTGGTTTTATTCTTTGCAGTGACTGAAGGCCTGCAACTGAATTGTTTCCAAGGATACTTTCTTTTGTGTGAGAGGGCTGGCCTTTTGAGTGTCTAACGTGGCACTGAAAACCATTAGCAGTAGCAATTTCTGTAGATAACTATGTTTTCCAGCACTATATTCCAGTTCAAAAGTACAAGAAATCAATAATCAAAGCACAGAGTTATACCGATGGTTTTCTTGCAAAGTTTGCAGTTGTTGCCTCAACATTGCTGCCTCCTTTTTCCAGAACTGGGAGGTAAATTGCAGAATTCTCAACACTTAACATTTTCTAAATGACTTAAGGTAAAACTACTACTATTGCAAAACCATGAAGAATATTCATGAATGAATGGAGTTGCTAACATTAACTGGCCTCTTTTGTCCAATTTCTAATGATGATAGTTTCACAGATTTAGAACTTAGGATTACAGATTGTCCAATGATACCTGATAAATAATAAGACTTGTGTGCATAAAAATCAACCGTACATCATTACTGATGGATGGTCAGAGCATGAAATTGGTAGTGATGAGATCATGTTTTCTGTGATATTGTTGGAACTAGGCTGAGGTTTGTGGATGCTTTGCCTTGACATGAGCATGCCACCTCTAAGAGGTTAAAGCCACCTGTTGTTTTAAATCTAGTATTTGGCTTACTCTTGAAACAGAAGCCTCATTGGCTGGGGTTCATTTGTTTTATTTTACGATTCTAACAACTAACAGTGGGGATTATGAAGTAGCCAAAGATCTTGGGACCAAGCTTACCAGAGATCCTGTGCTTTCCTAAAGAGGGAAAGCTTCTAAATTTTTTGTTCTCAACAAATAAAAAGGTTGTTACTCGTTACTCCCTCTAAATTAGGATCCTAGAATAGAATTTGAGAACAGTCTTGGCCTTGACATTTTTGTATGAAGGTACTGCTCCCTATACTTGATTGTGCACATGTGGCTGCAAGGCAAATACTATATCTGTTGGACCGAAGTTATACTGGTCACCATGAATGAAGAAGCTAGAAAGTGTTCTTTTTTCCCAAGTTGTTAGCAATTGCACTTAGAACTATTCAGTTCTACTTGAGCTGATCAAACATGAACAGATAACATACCTTTACTTCAGAGGTTGGATTCCCCGTCTGATGCTCCTCTTTTGCTTTGTTGTATCTTTCAATTACTGATTTCATGCTGTAAGAGAAAATTAACATTGTATCATAAAAGCTGATGTGCTGTGTGCAGAGACTGTTAAAATTCATGAACCAGACAGTTGGAAGTATAATTTGAAGGTTAAATGGTCAATTGTTTTTGCTTATGTACAATTTTTCTGCAGAGTATTTTAAAAACAAGAAGGAACCCATATTAAGAAGCCAGAAAATGCGCATTAGTGCCATGGCATTGACAGATGCACAACATAAGATAGCTTCTAATATCAAACTTCTTTCTATTCTGTTTTCTGCAGTTATTTCTACTGTGATGTTTGTAGCACAATCTAATCATTATTTTTTGTTACCCTGCAAAAAGTTTTGATTAAGTTTTCTTCTATCCAAGGCTGAACTCAACATTATGTCCTTCCCATGGTGCTCTTAATCGAGACAATTGCTACACCTGTGATAAAAGTTTTCCATGAATTATTTTTGTTGTATATATAAGGTCTCTAGATTTTGCAGATTAGCAAATTTGGGGTGATCAAGTTAGCAATAATGCATTTGTTTCTGACAAAGAGGACAGCATGGTGCTTGAACATGTGTTTATTTTCCTTTTCTTTTATTATAATCCAGGTAAGGCCTCATGCAGCATGAGGCATTTTTTTGTTGATTGGTGTTGATCATACATGCAGCTTCACAGCAAGCTGTAATTATCTTTCAAGTGTGGTGAATCATTGGTGCACACAAGCCTTTAGGTCTGCTAAGAGAGGAAAATATTTTGCAGGGCTATCAATAAGTATCTACCTCGCTCTAGATACTTGCTGGGCCAAAAAGGTTCTATATTGACTCGGTTTAAGGGAAGCGAATCTAATGACCCTATTATTGATAAGTCTAAAGTTTGCAGTTCTGGTTTAAATCTCAAGAAAGTCGAATGGTTTCCCATCGAGCATTAAGTTGTTTCTCATCCTACTAAGTCAAAAGTTAATTTGTTCTATTTGTCATAATGTTATGAACAACGCACTAGAGTAAAAGATTGCATTCTAGAGTAAAAAGATACTTGCACTTGTTAAATGTTTTTTTTTATTTGAATTAGTTATGTCAGTAATGAAAACATTTGAAGAAAAAAAAAGGATTTTGTATTAATTTTTAGCTTATGTTAATAAGGACATTGTATTAGTGAACTACATCATTTGTATTAAAATATTTTGCCAAATGTTTTAAAGTTTATTAAATAATTTCAATGGGATAATTTTTTGAGATTTTTTTTAATTTAGTGACTAAATTTGAAAAGTTGACTAATTTTTTTGTAAGTTTAATAATTTAATTAATATTTTGTGGATTTGGTTAATAGATTCATTTTTGTTTGTGATGTAAGCTTTTATGAAGAAAAGTTATGGTTGATTTATTGTTTGCATTGAGTAAAACACTAAACTCATAACTCGAATTTAGTACTTATACATATGGTCCATACTCATAATTCATGTACTCGTAACAAACTTGATTCTAGGTTAGATGTTGTAAGACCTTTGGTATGTGTAGAGAGCTTTACTTCTTCATTCATGATCCCATTTCAATTCCTTGATATTTTAAGGTTTTAAAAAAATGCTATAATTGTAGGCATGAATTCCCTATGGAAAGCTAGCAAATAGTGGAGCTTCCTCATGTCTTTGAAAGCTCTCAATTGTAGATTTTCCCAAGAAAAGAGGTGTATTCTTTGGGTACTTTTAAAAGGTTGCATTTTATAAGAAGTTGGTAGTTTGAAGCTTCTCTGTCAAAAGTTTCAAACCTCATGTCAATTATTTTGGAAAACGATTTTTGTTTTATCAAGTTTAGTCTGTTCCATTTGTTCAAGTTTGTTCAATTCTCTTACACAATTTATGGGGCGCTTTGTAATGCTTGTATATTGACTTAGGAGATATAAAGTGTTAACACATTTAAGTTTAAATTACAAAATTGTGCAAGTGTTGGCAAGCTTTAGTTAATATTTGGCACTCAAAAAGATGGAGCAAGGCAAAGAGTTGTAAGCAAGAAAAATGAGCATTGACAATAAGTTTGTATGCATTGGTGCCTACAAGATGTAAAATTGATAGCTTAAGATAAATCTTAGGTTAAAGGTTAGCTAGATTATAAGTATGACGGAAGTTAGAGCTTTAAGGATTTAATGTATGCTCAATTGGGTAAATTATAACTAATGAATTTGACAGAGGTAAGTATTGAACCAAGTTAGTGTGTTACAAAAGTATTTGGAGATTTTGAATGAAGTGGCCGATTAGTGTGTTACAAAAGTATTTGGAGATTTTGAATGATATGGTGGATACAGTGAATATACATCAACTCTAAAAGATAATGATGTTTTTTTTTTAATTTTCAGTATTGATCGGTATTTGACTAGTATTTTGAATACCAATCGATGTTATTTAAAACGGATTAGTATCAATCTGTATTTAAACTCGGTACGACTTACTCTTTATTTCGTACCAATCTTAGTCTGGTATGTATTCGTATTTATAATACTGGTTTCAATTATTCTTATTGTTCTCCCGTTAGTAAGATTTTGAATGTTTTTGTTCAAAAGTTTCATGCCCTCACCCGTGCTAGGTACCGCCAAGTACATTTTACTTCCCTACATGATGAGCACGGTGTTGTTGCCTCCGATCCTGATAGCATCCGCGATGTCGCGCAGCGTTATTTTGAGACTTTATATCGCGCTGACTCTCATCAATTGCCTCCCCGTCTGTCACATGGCCGCTTTTCCCCCCTTCCACTCTCTGCTTCAGACGAGTTAGGTCGTCCCTTGCAACCTGAAGAAATTAAAACAGCGTTTTTCAGTATGGCTCCTAATAAGGCTCTCGGGTTTGATGGGTTTACAACGCTCTTCTACTAGTCGCAGTGGGATGTGGTTGGCCCCTCCTTGATCGATTTTATCCAACGCATCTTTCGCCATGAGCTTTGGGAATTGGATCTTAGTCGAACTATCCTGATTCTTATACCTAAGATCCCCTCAGCCTTTTCGATTACTCAATTTCAGCCCATTGCTTTATGTTCAGTGCTCTATAAAGCCATTACCAAGATCATTGTGCACAGGCTCAAACCTTTCCTGAATGATCTGGTTGCTCCGACCCAATGCAGTTTCGTCCCTAGCCGCTTGATCACTGATAATATTATCATTACTTAGGAAGTTATACACACTATGAAACGAAAGACTGGGCGGCAAGGTTTTATGGCCCTTAAAGTGGATCTGGAGAAGGCTTATGATCAATTCTCATGGGACTTCATTTAGGATACTCTGTTTGACATAGGACTGCCGGCTCCTCTGGTTAATCTGATCATGAAATGCATTATCAGTGTTT
>JANTNU010000002.1:4681592-4707995 GCA_024752395.1 Erythroxylum havanense
CTTTGGGAATTGGATCTTAGTCGAACTATCCTGATTCTTATACCTAAGATCCCCTCGGCCTCTTCGATTACTCAATTTCAGCCCATTGCTTTATGTTCAGTGCTCTATAAAGCCATTACCAAGATCATTGTGCATAGGCTCAAACCTTTCCTGAATGATCTGGTTGCTCCGACCCAATGCAGTTTCGTCCCTGGCCGCTTGATCACTGATAATATTATCATTACCTAGGAAGTTATACACACTATGAAACGAAAGACTGGGGGGCAAGGTTTTATGGCCCTTAAAGTGGATCTGGAGAAGGCTTATGATCAACTCTCATGGGACTTCATCCAGGATACTCTGTTTGACATAGGACTGCCGGCTCCTCTGGTTAATCTGATCATGAAATGCATTATCAGTGTTTCTTTTCAGGTCAACTGGCAGGGGACCCTGAGTTCTTCCTTTCAACCGTCCAGGAGCATTCGCTAGGACGACCCTCTCTCTCCTTATTTGTTTATCTTGTGTATGGAGCGCCTAGGGCACATGATCACCCATGCGGTCACACACGACCGCTGGCATCCTATTCGGCTTAGCAAGATTGGACCACTCCTTTCTCATTTGTTTTTTCAGACGATCTCATCCTTTTTTCTGCAGCCTCCTCTCAACAAGTGGGCGCTATTAGCGAGCTCTTATCTGACTTTTGTGCCGCTTCGGGCAACGTGTTAACCTAGCCAAATCTAGGTGTTACTTTTCCCACAATGTCACTCCTTCGACAGCCCGTAGTTTAAGCCAAGCCCTTGGCATTAGTCAGACGTCGGACCTCGGTCGCTATTTAGGTGTTCCTCTTCTGCATGACCGGGTCAGTCCTCAGACTTATCAACACATCCTCGATCGTGTGCAACATTGCCTGTCAGGCTGGACGACCAACCTTCTATCCCTCGCCGGTCGCACCACGTTGATCCAGTCAATCATAGCTGCTCTCCCTAGCTATACCATGCAGACGGTCCGTCTTCCCCGTTGTCTTTGCGATGATATTGAGAAATTGATGCGTCAGTTTCTTTGGGGCTATTCCAATGGAGCTCCACGACCTCACCTTGTCAGCTAGGAGGATGTTTGTCGTCCCAAAGCCCAAGGTGGCCTGGGCATTCGACAAATCCGTGTTACCAATGATGCTTTGCTTGCCAAATTAGGATGGACTCTGATTGACAATCCTTCTGCGTTATGGGTCCAAGTTCTAGCCGCTAAGTACAGATTTAATGTTTTCAATCTCCCCACCTCCTTTGCGGCTACTGGCGGGTCTATGGTGTGGCGGGGCATTAGGGCGACTTGGCACCTGGTTACCTAAGGTATGCGCTTGAGTGTCGGTGATGGCGCCCGGACCAAATTCTGGTTGGACCCTTGACTTATCCACTCAGGACCCATTACTTCCCAAGCCCTTTCTCCCATTCCTAATCCCATTCTCCATTCTAGTGTCTGGGAATTCGTGGCCTTCGACGGTAATTGGTGCTGGGACGCCTTCTAAGCTCACCTTCCGCCTTCTATTTGCCGTTTAATCGCAGGGACTCTCCCCCCGCATCCCTGCTTAGGCCCAGATAAATTGATTTGAGGCCCCTCCGATTCTGGTCAGTTCACCGTTGCTTTAGTTTACGTTATGATTATGAACTCTGAACTGAAGCTAGGCCTTGTGGCGTGACAAGTCATTTGGAGATGGCAAGGTCCTGAACGCATTCGGTCTTTTCTTTGGCTGCTGGCTAAGGTCTGGCTACTCACTAACTAGGACAAAGTGCGCCGGCATTTCACTATCGACGGTGCCTGTGCACATTGCAGGCAGGAGGAATCTTCGATACATGTCATGCGTGACTGCGCGAAAGCCCGACAAGTGTGGCATAGCTTCCCGCCCCACATAGTTTCACATGTCTTCTACACTTTGTCTCTGAGGGAGTGGTTCACTCACAACCTCCGTTCTCACCGACAGGCGTTGGGGCATGACTGGTCCTTCCTATTCGGCATTACCTGCTGATTCCTCTGACAATGGAGGAATATGTCCCTCTTTGATGAGCAGTTTTCTTGGCCTTCCTCACCCATTTTTACTATTTTGTCTTATGCAGGTACTCTCCTCCAGTCAGCTGCTTGGCACGACAGCGCCCGGCTTGCCATTCCCCACCCCGACTTGAGAGTTTCATTGGATGGAACAAACCCCCCATGGGTTGGCCCCGATTGAACACAAACGGTGCCTGTAACCGAGCCTTGTCTGTAGCTACTGCAGGTGGGCTTCTCCGAGATAGTGTCGGTAACTAGAAAGGCGGCTTTTCCCAAAACCTTGGTTGGTGCTCTCCTTTCACCGTGGAACTCTGAGGTGTCTATACCGGGTTGACCCTTGCGTGGAATCTGGGGTACCGACGGATCGAGCTGGAAGTGGATTCCACAACGGTGATAAACGTTCTCTCTTCTCCGGACCACCGCGTCAGATCGCACCTCTCGCTGGTCCGAGGCATCAATGAGCTGTTCCATAGGAACTGGACTGTTGTTCATCGGCATCTTTGTCGGGAGAACAACAGATGTGCCGATTGACTGGCCTACTATGCGGGGCATTTTGTTGTCGATGTCACTTATTTTGCTACTGCACCCATTGGGTGTCATATGCTCCTTTTAGAGGATTTATCGGGAACCTGTCTTCCCCGTACTCCGGTGTAATGTTGGTTCATTTTTCATTTTATATAAAAAAAAGTTTCAATCAACAATCTTCATATTCATATTTTTTTATTTAACGATTTCAATTTTTATTCAATTTGTAGGGATATAATTGAAAATTCAAGTCAAAATTAAGTTACATTCTATAAAATATTGTTGTATACCAAACACTATAATAAGAATTCACCTAATTTTTTTATTAGAATTCTTATAAGTATCTAAACATATGAATATCTTTACTTTCTATAAATTTGTTTTTCAAAGAATCATATTTCAAATTCTACTTTATACATCAACTCTAAAAGATAAAGATTATTTAAAGATGGTAGAGTTTTTTTATAGATATAGATGTATCTCTCCTAATTAAATGCATGTTAGGATTTTAAATCATAAAGTCAAAAGTGCTTGCCCTAAAGGGCAGAAAGAGAGAGGCAGAGAATATACAGAGAGTGAACATTCTTTAATATACTTTTGGAAAAGAGAGAGAGAGAGAGAGGAAGAGAACATATTTGGAATGAACAAATTCTTTGATATACTTTTGAAAAAGTAATAAAGGATTGTTTTTAAATTAGTTCTTGTGTTTATTATTGCATTTTATTATTTATTATTTACACAGTATTTTTGCAAGAGCGCGAGTTAAATACTGCTAGCTAATAGGGAGCTTCCTCTTTTCTTCGGAAGCTTTTGAAGCTAATTCTGGACTGTTATGGTTTAAATTAGCCCAAGTGATCTTATGGAAAGTTATATAGGAATGTCTTAGCTTTGTAATGAGGTATAATATGCTAATTTTGGATGTTATAGATTTTTAAAGTATGGATATGGTTTAGGGAGCTTCCTCTTTTCTTCGAAAGCTCTCGATTGTAGGTTTTCCCAAGCTAAAAGATGTAGTCCTGAGTACTTTTAAAAGATTGCATGTTAAAAGGTGTGGTAGTTCGAAGCTTCACTTTCAAAGGTTTCAAACCTCACATCAATTATTTTGGAAAACGAATTTTGTTTAATTAAGTTCAGTATTTTCTATTTGTTCAAGTTTGTCCAATTCTCTTAACATTACATAAGGAAGGTTAAGTTTTACTTAAACAGACCCGAATAAGATTGTTGAAAGCAACATCTATAAATTTGATGTCTAGGAAAATTTTTGTAACATTACATTGTGAGTCCCTTAGCGGCTTCCTCTTAGAATTGTTTCCCAAGTTAAGAATTCTTAAGGTTGAAAATTACAATTTTAACTTGTTCATATGCTTAAGCTTTTATTGCCTCTCACCCCAGAATTAAGTTGGTTATGAGTAATGGGTTATCAGTATAGGTTATGAGTTAGTGTTTCACTTTACGTGAATGTTTAGTTGGTCTTTAATTTTTCATGTAGAAGTTTACATATTATAGATAAAATTGATTTTGTTAGTCAAATTAGTAAAATATTAACAAAATTAATATTTTGAAATGAGAGGTTAAAGTTATAAAAATTTGAAAATTTGGATATGAAAAAAAATTAAAAAGTTCGGTACTTGAGAATTCATTATTCCTAATTTTAATATTATAAAGCTCTTTTGAGCAATGTTTAACAACAAAGATACTGTTTAAAATAAGTGTAATTATGATAATATTCACTTTATTAGCAAAACTCAAAACAAGCTATCAAGTCATAGGTCAAATTATATTTTATAAGTATGAATTTGGTTCTCAACATTTCCAGTATGTACAAATGTCTATTAAATATAAACAATGTTTATAAAATATATTCTCTTTTCTTATGTTATTGGAATGTTTGCAAGAAATGTAAGATGATATGAAATGTATGAAATATCAAATTTAGCAAGTGCATGACAACTCTTTTTTTCATCTTAATTTTCAAGTTTGAAAATTTATTATTTATTTTTATAATATTGTTTACTTTTTATACAATTTTTTGTCATGTTTTGTTTTTTTATTATTTGATTTTGTTAAGTTCTAATCTATAATTTTATAATGATAAAATGTTAATGTTAATATTTTTATTTTTTAATATTCTTAGGTAATATGGGAGAAAAGGTAAAGTGAAATAATTTGTTAATTGAATTAATTAAGCAATCAAAACATAAAGAAAATGAGTAAAGTGGATTGGATATGCAATTTGAGAGTTTGAAGGAAATTTGAGTAAAAAATCAAGAACATGGAGGAATCAAACATGTTAATTTGAGAAAATTATAGTAATCTTCTTATAATTTTATTTTGGTAATTTTAATGATTTGGGGGTTTAATTATTATATAAGCATTTTGCACTTAGGGTATGTTGTATATATTATTATAATTAAAAAGAGATTAGGAAAGGTTTGAAAAACTATATATTGATTTTTAGATAAATTTTGAAAATTTTAAAAATAGTTTTAGATAAAGTCTCAATCAAAGAAGTTCATTTTGATTTTTTAAAGAGTTTAAAACTTTTTAAGAACTTGTTTCAAAAAGATTAATCAATGTGAAGATTTAGGTAATCAGTATCATGATTTTAAAGAGGTTGACTGACCAAACAATATAGCCGACTAATGTCTTTTGTTGCAAGTTTGGGATCATATTAATTAACCAATGTGATAATATAATTGATTAATGCTATTGTTATTAATTGTTATAATGATTACCAACTATTTTGAGTATAATATGCCAAGTAAGTGTTGTTAGAAGTATGTTAAGCATACCAGAGTGGTTAAGAGCTTTGAAAAGTTAGATAATATTTGAGTTGTGTGCAATATATATGAACTTTAATTTGTTGGTGTGAGTAAGAAAAGTAGAAATAGGATGAGAGTTTTTTTAGTTGAGCCGTTATAAATCAAATTTGTATCTCTTTCTTTACCCTCTTTTGTTATTATTTTTTTATTTAATGATTATCTTATATTATTATTTTGCATGAAATTTCAAAGTTCCTATATTACACTAAATAATTCAAGAATTAAATTTTAAATAAGACAAAAGGTGAATTCATACATTCTCCTTCTCGTGTTTCATCTACTAATCAATATTTATCTAAAATAATGTATTGTTGAAATTTTAAGAGATTTGTGAAATAACTAACATGTGGGATAAACGATAATTATCAAGATATAAGGGTTAAATTTACAAAGCAAAGATCAAACTTTAGGAGATAGCCATTAAATTCGCTCTATGTTTGCTTCGTAGATGTTTAGGAAGTTCTATATACCCAACACAATGTTTTAGTTCACGGTAAAAGAATCATTTGCTATGGTTTGAATGATTTCTAATGGCCCCTCACTTGACTTATAAATCACATTTGGTTTTGGACACTGCCAATGAACTTTGAAGCCTTACTAACCCATTCACAATCCTCTCTCGGTTATGAGATCGTCCTTTGTCTGTAACATAACTACTGAATTATTTAATACCCAATGGCTAGTTTTTATTCATGAGAAGGCAATATTATGAACTATCTCCTCAACGAATTCGCAACCTAATGACTGCCAATTTTGGTAATAAAATCAATCTTTCTGACACCTTAAGATGAAAGCTATGTTTGAAAAACATGGAAATATAGTTTAAAATAACTATGTGTTAGAATTAAGGTGTGAGTTTTTTTTATGTTTTTAGTTAAGTTCGGATAATTCTGTTCTTCATCAGATGCTCAAAATCTGGAAGTTTAAGAAAGTTACTGCATTTAGGGAAACTTAATTAGGGTGCCAATACAAATTAATATTCTAAAAATTGATACCTATATTCCTTGTGGTATTAGCATTTTTTAAAAGTCATTTTGATATGAATTTTGATGCTTGCGTTTATAACTTGTTAATTCACTGTTATTTTCTGGAATATTCTAATACTAATTAAATCAGACTTGCAGTTAATTTTATCAAAGTTAATACTACTTAAATTTTATATTGAATTATAAAATGTTCATAATTTTTATAAAGAAATTCTATGCTAAAAAAAGTAAGTTTTTTTAATTAAGTATTTAACTATATAGACCTCTTGGATTATTTGTATTTGTTCTTTGTTCAAGTTAAGAGTTTGGTGAAATAACTTGTATTTCGCCAAAAACTACTGCCAACATCTTGGCACTGGGTGTGTCAATTTCGCCAAACTAAGAAAGGACTTAACCATTGCAAAGGGGATACGATTAAGGTTGGGTTCCAAATGTCTAGTTTCCCACCAAATTATTCCATAAAACAAATAATTCAAAACAAAAGGTAAAATATAAAATTATCAATGAATTTAGTTCACACGTGTAGACAAATCATCAATAAACAGGACAAAAAATATAAGCATAGGCATCGACACTTCAAATCTCGGCACCATGTGAAAAGTTTGGAACCATATAAGACAGGACACTATATTATCCTAGCTAATGTATCACTTGGTGCCCATCAGCAATAACCATGCATTCTAAATTCTTCTCATGGAGATTGCGTGCTGCATTCAAGGAAATCATGATATAAGATGTATAACTCGCAAATGAATTCTATCATCGTACGGCAGGTTCAAAAGAAAAGAAAGAATATAAAGAACTAAGTCCCTATTTATGGGAAGAGGAGTTTATGGATAGAATTGAATCGACATAGGCTAAGTAAACAAGTTGAATACTACAACTTTAGTTCGTTGAATGACTATATAGTGTGGCATCAAACTAATTATAGATAACGTAGGTGATTATAATAAATGCATACAGCCATGCGTGAAGAAGGCCATGTAGATTCCTAGTTGATGAGGCCACCTGCATGAGCTGGTAGCCTTGTGTTTTCTCCAACACCTCGTCGAGTGTTTTTTATAATAATTGATACAAGGAAGACTTG
Source organism: Erythroxylum havanense (assembly GCA_024752395.1). Taxonomy (NCBI): domain Eukaryota; kingdom Viridiplantae; phylum Streptophyta; class Magnoliopsida; order Malpighiales; family Erythroxylaceae; genus Erythroxylum; species Erythroxylum havanense. The sequence goes on from JANTNU010000002.1 coordinate 4,689,032, forward strand.
ATGCCATTAAAAAAAGAGAAAAGGATAGTTCCTGCGCCATTACAATAAGGCAAACCCTCTAATGGGGCTCAAGGATTGGCGTCCTAATAATAACTAATGGATGAGCTTCTTTTTTACTTTTAGGTAATCTACATTTGAAAGATGACCCTATCCTTCTTCTACTAGGGTTCATGGTCGGAAGGGATGCAAATGGGCGTGTTTTGAGGACAGATAAAGTCTTGGACGCTGCCCTGAAGGGGCATGATTGGGAGATAACCAATGACCACCTCTAGGCTGCAGTTGATGTTATTTGTAACAATAGAGGCAGTAAGGCAATATGCACCACCACTGTCGAGTGGGCTTAGCTAAGACATACATTGTACATCTAATTTTTGTCATTATTCATTTTCATATATCCAGCAACAATATATACATATATACATACATACATACATATATATATACACACACGTGTATGTACATTAGAATTTTTTACGTTTTACATCTAAATAATTTTGCAATTTAGCATTATCATAAATTTGTATTACGAAGTGAGTAATTAAGCTTTTAGATGTTATTGTCTCTATGTTTACCAACTGAGCATATACTTACTGAATCTTGATTAAGAAATGAATGGACTTAAGGTGGAGAACTATACCCTACTTTTCTTTTGTCTGATAAAACTTTAGACAGCTGCTAATGATGATTATTTTAGACAAAATCTGCATGGCTTATTAAATTTGTTAGTCTTGTCATCTACCATTTGTAGTTCGTATTTGAAGAAGAACAATCGTCTATCGGCATCACTCCAGGTACTTATTCTTTGGGTAAAGCATCATACAACCCTAAGCTTATCAAACGACAGAAAATACTTCGTGCAATCCTGGAAAGCAGTTCCAGAATCAAATGTTAGCCCTTTCATTAATTTTATTTTATTTTTATCTTTTTTACACGGGAAGCTAAAGCTTTAAGACTCGAAAAGCAGATTCACAGGGTCTAGGGTGTCTGAGCGGCGGCCTCGAGGATGGCACAGTCCTGATGAATCATGTAATTGCTTCAACAAACTGAGTCACCCTATCCTCAATCTAGGTAGTTAATTTCTTATAGGGGAAATTTCAATCCAAACAATTTCGACCAACTATCGATATAATCTATTGACAAACACCAAATCGTGTAAATTCTGCGTCCCAACATGTTATCCAGTCTGGTTAACTCTAGTTATCTGGTAACTATTGCTCTTTCAAACATTCAAAGATACTCGCTTGTGCACTGTAACTTTAGTTTCAAAAGAATTGATAACACTATTCTTTTATTTTATCATCCTTCCACTATTTCCCTCTCCATATAAATCGAGGATTTATTAAAAACCTTGTTGCATGTATTAGACCTTTCAAGCGACTATTTTAACATACACACAAGCAATTAATATCCAATTGTAGTTAGGATGATGTGCGAGATCCTAGCTGAGTTTTTCTTTCCTCACAAAATTATTTGGTGACAATGCACATAATACATACTTCTTTCAAGGTCCCGCAAAGCAGAAGTCAGTCGTCTAGAAAATTTAGTTTATGGTACATATTTGCAAATTCTTTGAACAATTTGATTCGCAAACAAATATATATCTGAGGGCAAAAGGTAGAGTCCTACAGATTGAATAAAAAAGCTAGAATTGCTATAGCTTTATAAGCTATTCGATCTGTAGCGTTAGAAAAAAGAAAGCCGTTGGTCAAAATGTTCTTAATTAGTTGCTGTATTCCAGTATGATTACAGTATCTTCGACAGATTCTTTGACGCATTTGATTCCCAAAAAAAATTAACTAATGCCAAAAAGGTGGAGTCCGAAATTGCTTAGTTTTATACAGTTAGTTGTTCTATAGGGTTATATATAACTCCTTTCCAGGATCAAAAAGTATGGTTAGAATATCTTTGACTAATTAACGATCTTTTTGGCCTGACTCAACAGTATAGGAATATATGCAACATCTCTAAAGATTGAGTTAGAAACCAACTATTGCTAAAGACCAATCCATTTTCTCTCCCTTTATCACTGGAATTTTGATGTGTGACTAATATCATTCAATAACACTCTATAAATGGAACTCAAGGGTATGGAATCTACATTCTTTTGCGTATAGTTTTTATCTCCCCACTACAGTTATCATAAGGAATAGCCTAGTTCAAAATCTAACCAAAGGGAAGACAACAAAGCACAGAAAATTCAAGGAATTGCCCTTACCGTTGGACAACTTAATGTGAAAGAGCTTGAATATTTTCCCTTTAACGCTTAAACGATAGAAGTGTACTTGTGGACGGGATGCTCTAAAGTTGGATGATCCCTTCTGGGATGGTACTTATGCTTTGCAAGGGATCTTGGTTGTACATTCAATTTACTTAATAAAACAAAAAAGGCGCTGAATCCTTGAGTAATCTACATATGTTCAGCACTGCCAATTCTCAACATTCCAAATCAGATTATAGAGAACCAAAGGGTTCACGGTATAAATTATCCGAACGTAAAGAAAACTTGTGACCTATGTGAAGTGGAAATGTAATTTTCAATCTTCAGCACCTATGCTCCAATTGTATAATCCACATAGGACCTCGTATCACATTTTAATAACCAATTGGTCCTGGAAATTCAAATTTTGGCTTAAGAAAGGAGTTCCACAAGAGATATAACATTTGTACAATATACGTAATAAACGTTATAAACTATGATATTGCTGGGAAACGAATTCGGAAACTAGATCAGCTTCAAGGAACTATCAACTTGACAGTGCGAATTCCAGAAAACCCTTGGATTAAGGTAATTCTGGCATCCTAATAATTGTAGTTCTCCGCGACCTTAAACCCTCCTAATAACTATAACTACTACATGTTTATAATTGCTCTAGATCATCTACCCGAGTAATATATAACTCCTTATCTCATTCCTAATACACTTACATGTATATAGATACATAGAAGTGTGCTATGGATATAATTACACATGCACACCATCTTGTGTGACCGATGAGGTTACAGTTCACTCAAAAATATTCTATATATAAATAGGCCTCATCTAATTGAATGTTTTCCTAAATTCATGAGGAAAAAATAAGAAAAAAAAAAAGAGTCAAGCACCTACACAAGCAACACATAATCGCCTCGCTCACACCATAAACAGCACTACTTCACAGTCACTGGTGACTTCGAAACAGACTAAATTTTTAGCAACAGATAATCTCCACAGTTTAAGTCTACGACAAAATCAAGTGGAGTATGATCTTGAACGACACATGACAAGAGAATCAGATAGTTCACATAACCTAGATTGTATGCTCTCAATAATAACCAAAATCCAAAAGTATCGACGGAAACGGTAAAAACAAACAAAAAAGCAGAAAGGCGGAAAAGTACAAAGAACGAAGAAGAGAGGTGACCTGGTGCTAGAGAAATCGTAGAGCTTGCCGGTGCTAGAGAAGATGACGACTCCGACTTCGGCGTCGCAAAGGATCGCAAGTTCTTTCGCCTTCTTCAACAATCCATTTCTCCTCTTGGAGAACGTCACTTGCCTGCTCGTCGAATTATCTATCCTCCTTATCACAATCTTTCCTCTCCCCATTTTTCACCCAAAATTCCTTCTAGATCCTTCTGGCGTAATAATATTATGCAACACAAGAAGTAATATTCTATCAATCAGCATCCTCATAATTTCTTAACAGTTTTTCAAATCTCCAAACACAGTTTCAAACCAGAAAAAGAAAGAGAAAGAAGAGAGAGAAAGAGAGAGAGAGAGAGAGAGATCGGAGAACTTTATAGTTTGTAAATGGAAAAAGGAAAAAGAAAAAGAAGGAAAAAAGGAAGCTTACTCGGTGATGGTGCTAATGGAGACAAATGGATGAGGACTCAGGCGAAGAAGCTGTACAAGGAAAGCCCTTGTGAGATACTACTACTGAGGAAGCTAAAACCGTTTTCCACCTCCACTTTCCAAGTTATAGAAACCCGCTGCTGGTTTTCGCACCTTTTCATGTCACGTGGACCAATCGGAGAATTTCCTGTATTTCTTTATCGTTCCTTCGTCACTTTGTTTTATTAAACTAATGACCGTACAGTCGTCCTGTAGCTCGATGACGCGTGGAGACCGCGAAATCTTAATCCCTTTTAATGGAAATTTCTGGTTTATTTTTTTCCTGAAAATAGAAAGGACCAAAAAGGAAATAAAATTTTCTAAGAGACGCAGCGTAGCCTCTATATTTGTGGAATGGCGGTTGTATCCCCAAATAACCCGAATTGGTATTAATTAAGGTTTGGGGGGTGGAGACAAAGTGACGGAAAATATCCGTCTCCGTAATAATATAATAAAATATAATTTATAAATATTACGTATATTTAATAATTTATTTAATATTAGAAACGTGTATCATAATAACAAGAATTTCAAAGCACCCGTTTGATAAGCATAATGTAGTTGAACTAACCTCGGGGACTTTCTTATTACCTGGTTTATTGCATTTGATATTTAAAAAAAGAAGAAGAAAAAACAACCTTAATTGTTGCTACCAAGTACGAAGAGATTATATAATATAAATAGTCTAAAAATAAAGTGATGCTCTTACATAGGCAAACATATTCTCTCCATTCACAACTCCATTATGACTTTGAAAAATCTAAATGTCTTATCGATGAAATCTTTAGTTGGATTAATTATAAAGATGATATTTAATTGTTATTATTATTAAATAAATAAATTTCATTTTAATTATTTATAATATTAATAATCACTAATATTTAGTGAACATGATTGGGGTCAAAAAGGTAAATAAAGAAAGGATGTAGGGCTGCGATGGGGCAGACAGATTCCCTGCGAAACAACGTGTGAAATGAAATGATGATGTGGAGAATGGAAAGTCAAACAGTGAAGAAAACAGACAAGGTGGTCAGAATATGGTTTGCCTTTTCTTTTTGGGTTGTTAAGGTTTCCGAATTAGGAAATTGGAGCCTGTGTCTAAAAGCAAAATGGAAAACTTCGTAGTCCGATGTAATTGTTTGATGCTGTCAAGGTTAGCTGATCCCTCTTTCTAAGGAAAGGTCTAACCTTCCAAGTAATTAGATTAGGTGATATTCTGAGGTTATTTGCTTTTTGTGCGTTTTGTCTGGCTTCAGGGTTCTGACAAAGCAAGTCCCAAGTTGGGCACTGTCACCCATCACCCTGTCTGAATCCCTCCAAAACTTTGTTTTGTACTTTTTGATTCTCCTCTCTCTCTCTCTTTCTGCAGTACCACTAAGCGCTAGCTGAAAAGATGCTCTTCGAAATTCTAATTACTCAAGATTTTCGAAGTTATTATTTATTCGATTGCCTTCAATACGGAGCTAGACAGAGTATTGAATGGAAGCAAAATAACTTTATTAAATTTGATAATTTTGTACATCGGCTCAAATGGAGACATGTGTTAGAATATTATATTCACTAAATGTAAAAATGTCAAAAAGTTTATAAATAATAAGGGTTAATTATTTAAATGATTACTTTTTGGTAATAATTTACTCAATCTTAATTCTAACATAGTATTAGAGTTAATGGTTGTCCATCCGGATATCCGGTTCTAACGACTCGGTCTGATTATTATTGCGTTTATTTAAAGTGACAATTGAATATTTAGTCTCAGTTATCCTTGAGGAGAGTATTAGTTTGTCCCATGTTAACTAAACATGAAAATATTAGAGAGTTTATAAATAATATGAATTAACTATTCAAATGACTAATTCTAATCATTTTAGCAATAATTGAACTAAGTTTAATTCTAATAACATATAGTTTACACTTGTGCTTTAACGCCACCCGGAAACTTGAGGATATGTTTCATTTATGTTAAGACAAAATATTGGAAAAAAAAACGTCAAAGATGAAATCATTCGTTTGTAAATTAACGCGTGTTTAAGACTTGTTACGGTTAAGTGTGATTTTTAACCATTTAAACTCGTATTTAGCAATGGCATCATCTTAGATCAACGAAAGATTATAGGAACGAAAACCGATACATAGACTTTTGTGCCTCCATGTGTGACATAAGTGAATCTGAAATCTCCGACTGCTCGGGAGTCCGAGGTCGGCAGCTGTCAAGCTCTTACTTATTGGCACGCATGCGAAGGCCAGATCTCCGTTAGACAATCGATGATGTTCTTCCCACGTGTATGGCTTAATCCTAATTTTTTTAATCTTTAATTCAATATTTTTAAAACCAAATTATAAGAAAGTTTCAATTTTAAAAATTAAGTAAATATTGAATAAAATTTAAAAATTTAAAATTTTAAAATAATTGCAAAATATTATTGTCACACATCAAAAAATTCAAATTTTAATTTAAAAAATTATTAAATAAAAATTAATCAGTTTATTTTAATCTATAAAAATTAATTAATTTATAAAATTAAAATATTAATTAATAAACTATTTAATTTTAAACAAAAATTATTAAAAAAATTTATTATTAAATCGACCTAATCAGTTTACTTTTGAAAACATTGCTTGAATCATATTCGTATATTATCATAAGGAATTATAGAAACATCAAATTCTCATAGTTAACTTTCATTGCCTCTCAGTTTCGACCTTATATTAATTAGTGGCCGGAGGTGTGTATATATATATATATATATATATGTTGGTAAAAGATGTAAATATGTTTGTAATTTTATTTAAAATTATTTTATAATATTAAATTTTAAAAATATACTACTATATTTTTTGAAATGATTGAGACTGTTGGAGTTTCATGACTTTTTAGCCTGTAGACCATAGAGTGTATAATGAAACGGGTACCAATCCCATTTGCACCGATCACATCACGTAGGATTTTGCGGTCACCTTTTGATTGGTCATGTCCACGTGAATACAAATACGCTAACCAACGAGATTCCTTTTTATCTACCCGATAATCGAGGTCACTGAATAAAATAACGTGGTCATCCACTAATCCAACTAAAAAGCATGGACAAGTGTCAATCATCAGCCAAATGATATATTTATTAGCGCTTGAACCAAGATATAGAAAGCTCATCTTCCCATGATTCCATTAGTTATAATTACACAAAACGGAACAAAAACTAGCAATTGTCCCTTTCTTGAGAAACACTCTGTGATTATTACTGCTGCTTGCGGCTTTTTAAGGTAAGAAAGTCGTTAAAGTAACACGCAACCCTTTTCTTTTTCAGGAAAACATTTACAACCATCAGGCCTTCTTTAGGAAAGAAATAAGGTGAAGAACCTTTACTTTAATTGTGTCTCCACTCATTCCCATACTGTGGGTTAGGCCCAACCACTTGGTAGTGTTTGAGAAGAAAAGATAGTTGGATGTGTTTAACTCGTCACATCTTGCCCTTGACAGAACAAATGAGTAAGATGTAACTAAATGCTGTGTATAAGGTTTGATTTAGTTCAAAATTATTGAATTTAATTTCAGTTTAATGTAATTTTAAGTTAAATTTAATTTTTAAATAAATAATTTAAACTAATGAAAATTATTTTAATTATATTTATTAAAATAATATTATTTTAATTACACTTATTAAAACGATTTTATTTTTTAATTATAATAAAATGATATAATTTTAGTTACAATTTAATTAAAATTTAAACTATCTGAATTTCCTATTGAATCAAATTTCAGTCCAACTCCAAACTATAGGCAACCTAAGTTACTATCCAACTCATTCTCATCCTTAATTGTATTCAATTAACAAAAGATAAAATTTAATTAAATGGTAATATTTTAATTCCACTCTTTAATTATTTCACCCTACGTTTAAAATTTTTTATAAGCATTTCAATACTTCAAGCTTCTAATTATTAAATTTCACTAACTCAGTTGGTAAAATTGCAAAATTGCGACCCTTACTTAATTCAATCACTTTGAAGAATATTTTTTTAGAACTTGATAATGTTATACTCTAAATACCAATTATCTACAAAAAGAACAAAAGGAGCTACACCATTTACTCTTTTATTTAAGATTTTCATTTGTTATTTTTATGATAATAAATCGAGATTTTATTTAGATTTTATTGGATTGAATGTAAATAAGGGATTTGGGATTTGTTAATATCTTCTAGGATTTGTTAGCATCAATTAGAATCACAGTCAACTGTCAAATATGGTAGGTACTGAGTTCTAGGATTAGACGCCTCCCTCTTTGGAGGCATGACTGAAGCTTGTATATTTGTATATATATCCATCAATAATCAAGAAGCACTCAAGCCTAACAGCTATATTTTATTGTTAGAATGTCTCATAATAATTAAACATGAAAATGTTAAAGAATTTATAAGTGATAATGGTTAACTATCTAAACAATTAGTTCTAGTTATTTGGACAATAGTTAACCAAAGCCCAATTCTTGTAAGTGGACTTTACACTCTACCAATATTAAAAATTCAATATGGTATCAGAGAAAGTTTTGATCCGAATTATTAATTTCCCGGTTGTTCGTTTGGATATCCAGTCCCAGAGGTCCGATCTGGTTACCATTGCGTATATTTCAAGTGACAACTGGATGTCCAGTCTCAGTTGTATTTGAGGGAGAGTGTTAGAGTGTCCCATATGGACTAAACATGAAAATGTTAAAAGGTTTATAAATGATAAGGTCAACTATCCAAACAACTAGTTCTAGTTATTTAGACAATGATTGACCAGAGTTCAATTCTTATAAGTGGATTCTACGCTTTACTAATATTAAAAATTCAATAAATTTAATAATCTAATATAAAAGCTCGTATGAGCTGGTTGATCTTCAAAGTTTAGATATTGCTTGTCACCGCTACATTTTCAGCCCATAGAAATATATTGTTAGTGCTTTTGCATTTGTATCTATCAAGTATATATAGATATATGTATGTACGTATATAATAAGTAAATCACCATTCCAGGTAGGTACTAACTAAAAAGATACTTTCGGTGGGCAATTACTTATTTAAGTCCACATTACTTGAAATGTATAGGTCCTGTAAAGAAATAAAGAGCTGGATGATTCTCTGTTAGTTGGACTACTAAAAATTATGAATAATGGCATTAAATTCATTTGTAATTTAATTTTTGTTTTAATTTATATTTAAAAATTATTATTTATTTCTTTTTTGATATTTTTACTGGTAAGACATTTTTTATATTTTCATCCATTCATAATTATAAAATGATATTACATTAAAATTTAAAGAAATTTAATAAATATAAATGTAACATAAAACTGTGTAATAATTAAATAATATTAAACATTAGGTAACCCAATCGATTGCTTTGGTGATTGGACAAATCTTCTATTTCATGTAAAGTCGAAAGTTAAACAATTGAAACTGAGAATGAGATTCTCTCTTTAATTCCCTCTGTGTCATCTTCCCTCAGCTATGAATTTATCTCTTTCTTTTTTATTTATTTACTGTAAAATTTGCGGCCGAGAATAGACAATACATAGTGGGAAGATTTGGGATGGAACAGGTACACCCCTTGAAACTGGCCCTGAAGTGAAAGAGGAATAGACATATTAAAGCAGGTGGAAGACGCACGGTGAGTTAGGCCTAAAGTATCTTTAGCAGTCGCTTCTTTTGGGGCTTTCTATTGCACGACCTGTTACGAGGTACCTTGTTAACGAATCTATAAAAGGGACACGATTGGTACCTTAACATTCATCAGTGGATCGCTTGCAAATTGAATTAAATAAAACACAAAAAGAAGTGGGTAACCTAGGAGGACTTAGGAGACCAACTCGCCAATTAAGTCGATGAGACATGGTAGGTACTAATCGATGCTGCCTACTCTTGACTACTAGACCGGTGTGAATTCGGAAAATAACAGAATGAGCTTATCGTAACTTGTAAATATGCAACTGAGAACGACATTTATATCATACAAATGTAGAAAAACGGTGCAGCCAGTTGATCCAGATAAGGGCCGGCTTAACGTGTTACTTATAACGTAGTTCATTTGATATAGGATGATAAAGTAATGACATATATAACGAGTTTGGGGTGGAATATTTACAGTTAATATCTTGACATTATTTGTAAATATGAGATAATGATCAATTAAATAAACTATAATTATCATATAAAAACACAACAAAAAGAATAACTTATGTGGGGACAAGTTTCTTATAATCTTAAATTCAAGTAAATGACTTGATTGATTATGATGCATATGATTAAAAAGATTATGTGTTTATCTAAATGTTTGCATTTCTACTATAAGAGCAAGGTTTGGATATGCATCTTAATCATCAATCAAAGTTGAATTTTTGTTTGAGTGTTCATTTTTTAAATTATGATAATAACTAATTTTAAATAAAGTTAAGAATTGAAAATGTATTATACGTATCAATTCTTCTTCATATGTCTTATTTGCTAGTAATCTTATATTATTATCAGTATTCTTATCTTATTAAAGTCTTTAAAATGATGTGTTTTTAATTAAATTCAAAATATATTTAATCAATGTCAATTTTAATTGCCTCTTTGTTTATTTTCCTTATATGATGAATGGTGTTTTGTTTATGCATGGGATTCAATTGGATATCAATCTCTAGCGTGTGGTTTTTTGTGGGTGTGTATTTGTTGTTAAAGCATATCACATTATAACTTCAAAATTAACAACATAGTTTCTAATCCACGATGGGAACTCGAGAAAGATGAAACCACAAAATATGACAATAGATAAAATAAACAATGTAGAGCATCGATAAGATAAAACAAAAACTAAAGGAAAATTAAAACCTTTTGTTATGTTTCTTAGCAAAACATTTTTAAGATAACAAATGCAGTAGAAATTTACAGCCAAAGAATAGAAAAATATTAGTAAAATACATATCACTTTTTTAAAAAATCATGTTTGACATAGAACATCAAAGATCCAATATTCAAGTCCAAAATTTACCTATCAAACACAAATGAAACTCGAATATAGAACTGGAATAGGTATTGGTCTGGTCGTAGAGATATGATGATCATGGCACTCCCCAACAGCAGACCATGAACCGGCGAGTGGTGATGACAATCTCACTGAAGTTCCACTATTGCCATCAGTTGGGAACAAATATGCCAACACCTAAAGAGAGTCCTGCCACCCATTATTGCTACTGTCACTTGGGAAAGAAGTGCCATCGCTAGTGCTTCAACCAGGATCCGTTGCTTTTTAAGGTTGCATAAGATATCAAGCTTTAAGAGCTTTATCACATGAATTAGTTGTCATTATTTCATGTAGAGATTGTTATTGGTTTGTTTGGGAGTCACTTAATGCAAGATTGATCTAGTAACAATCAACTGTGATACCCAATCTATAATATAATCACTTACACTAAAAGTCCTAACTTTCATTGTAAAACTAAATATATAAATACCAAATACAATTATATGAAAGATATAGTTGCTTGAGGAAAAGTGAACATGAAGTATATATTTACACAATATATGGTGGCAGACTCATTGATAAAACTAATTTCTTGAGATTCATACATTGGGTATGTGAAGTCACTAGGATTATGTAGATATTAAAATGTGATTAATTATTATTTATCCATGTATGTTCATTCAATATATTGTCATGTATAAATATCAATATAGGTTGTCATTGTTCATTCAGTAATAAACATTACTTAATATTTGATTATGAAATATATATATATATATACATACTTACATGACATATTTTTGTATGAGTTAAAGAGCTTGTCAGGCAGATAAAAGATTCACCTTCTCGCACGAGCAATAACTTCTAGTATTGGTAATGACTAGAGATGATACATTTTTTAAGTCTATTATCATGATGAAATTTCAGAGCTAATATAAGAAACTTAAACCACAAATGTCGACTTAGATGATAAATTAAAAGAAATTTTGTTGGCGTGTTCATATGGTCACAATATCTGCCTTAAGTTGTAGGTGAGAGTTCAAAAATATAAATTTAAGGGTGAACAAGTGAACTCATATTAAATATTATGTATGTTTGAACCAACGTCGGTACGATACTACATTTATAAAGGGCAAACACTTTAAATTAATAGAAGTTAATACTGTAACACACGCCTCTTACTGTTAAGACAAAGCATTCTCAACACATTTTTATTAAAAACTCAAGATACATTTAAGAAAGATAGGGATGCATTGTAACACCCCAATCTCGCCCGACACATGTATGTGCACCATAGGGTCACACGTGCACATGCCCGACAGAATTAGCGTGTGAACTATTTCACCTTCACTGTATTACTTGGCATTATAAACAAAATCAGAAATAACACATTATCAAAAATCCAAAATGTCCTCATTTTATTTTATAAATCATAATTTACAACGTAGCATTAGATCCATCATTCATATTTATACATTATCAACCTATCAACGCTCATTGTTCGGTCTACATTGTATGTTGCATACATAAGGAATTAACCTAAAACTAAAAACTAATCTTTCAGTCGCAACTGACCGACCTTTGAGCCATAACTTGTAACCATCCTTAATGATTCACTCTTGTCATACAACACAATAATTCATGTTATCATACAACTTGATTATCATCACGTAATATCATGAAACACTTTGTCCACAGATGCCACATTTCAAATACAAATCCATACAGTTCATCATTTCGCTACAATTTTGCAGAACACATTCATCGATAAATTATGTATTCATAAAAGAAAAATCCTCAAAACAATGCAATCATTCAATTTATTCATATCATATGTGAATGTAATGTTTATGAGACTTAAATTTATTTATTACGTTGTTGTAACCATGTGTCATTTTCACTTTTCCGTATCCGTTGTGGATACCTGGCTCTTTCGTACTGTCTCTTATCCGTTGGGGATAAAGGGCTCATTGTACACATTGAGCCTTAGACTCTTCCCATGAATGCCTGAGCTTTAAGCTCTTTTTTTTACTGATGACATCAGTCACAACTGCTTTTATATTTTATGCATTGGAATGAAATGCATTCTATAAATTCAATCATTATGCTCATTCAGTCAAATTTACATTCTTTCTCATTCACATTTTTCATCGAACTTTTAGTCCGGCATTCAACATTTAAGTGAAAAATAAGTAGTTTGTCAAATTCAGATTTAAGTAACACTTCCAATGTACTAAGACTTTTCATGTCCAGAATTCAGTACACATACATCACAAATCAATTCAATTTAATATCTAACAGAACAAATCAAAGTGAAACCATCTTAGGTTACTCACAAATTGCTCCAGAAAGCTATTGTCTAAAAGTCCCGGAAATGTTTGAATGATGGTGTTCTAAATGCTCCTCTATAACATGCCAAACACATTTACATATATCACAATTTTGCACAATTGTATAAGTATTCATTATGCACATCTATGTATATGAAATATATACAATGCATGTTCAATGACAATCCGAGGTATCTTATCATTATTCTTGTCACAATATCATTCATATATCAAAACTCACATAAGTTAATTTCTACTAAGGGTTTGGACCACAATAAAACAATTTGAAACTAATTTCGTAGCCCAATTGATCATTCCAGATTTTTTTAACATACTTTCAGGTCCATTTTACATGATTATTTTGATAAGGAAAATGGAGTAATTTAGTAACACTTCCTACTAGAAAATTGTTCTCCTATGTCTTAAGTTTCTAATGACACTAATATCATACAATTTGGTTTATTATTATATGAGTTATGTTCAAAATACTACAGACTGAGTACATTTGAAATTTTGGCTACTGTATGATCAAGCACTTAAAGTTATACAACTCATATCTCTCAATTCCAATATCCAAAAATTACAAATTTTATACCAATTAAAAGATAAGAGAATAAGTTACAACTTTTGTGAAGATAACTTTGTTTGATTCGGCCTACATCAATATAATTTATTCGATAACAATGGGACATGATTTTTGTCATTAGTAGTGCTACAGTCTGAGCCAAGACTCAATTTCAAGCTAATTTTCAAGACTCTTAAGGACAAAATTCAAATTCAATTTCTTCTCAGAAAATTTATTGAAATGTCTCTAGTTCAATTTAAATTAAGAATTATCTCATTTTGAAACCTACAGATTAAAATATAGCCAAAGTACTCAAACATGTTCAATAAAAACATTCCAGTTATCAAATTCTAGCACACCTCAACATTTTCATCCTAAACTCGTCAATTAATCTCTTCCAATTTAAATCAGATGGCTATAAATTTTTATGAAGATAAAGAAAAATGTGTTATGAGTTTGTTGGTTCAAATCCCATGTCATTTGGAGGTCGGAAGAAGAAGTTATAGTAAAAAGAATGAAGGATATTTGGCTATTAACTATGCCTTCAATGTCACAATCATGCAGTCCCCCTTTTTTTCTCTTTAATTCATCTTACTCTAAAAACAACCCAAAATTCAAGATTAAACACTAGCATTAAAAACAAAACTCATATACAGACATTCATCATTTTTTTGCAGTTTTTGTCATTTTCTGCATTTTTTTCATAATCAATTATCATCCAAAACAGAACCTATTTCATACTTTTCTGCAGTTATCTACATCACAAACTCTCATTAAACTCATATTCTCATAATTCTAAATACACTTTTTGCACAATTCCTATTTTACAAATTTTTTATTTAACTCATTTATTGTTATTACCGAAACTACTCTTCTTACACAACTCATGCATGAATCCATTTACAAACATTAAACCACCATCAAACAATCATTTACAGTACTTAGTAAAACTTAAAACATCACTTACTTGATTCAGACAAATTTCCAAAGTGAAGAATAGGTTTTAGTGGATGGGGAAGAAAACAAGAACAAGGAGAAGCAAAACAATGGCTTAACTGAAATGCTTCCTTTGTCAGGTATAACATAAATGTGAGAATAAAAAACAAATATTTTGATGATGAAGATTTGGTGTGGGTGTTTTCGATGAAAACCACAAAGAGCTGCAGAAATTTTCTGCTCAACATATACCTACAGGTGTTAATAACACATTGACACATGTTACCAATGCATGTGGTCCATTTGTCAAACATATAAGGCTGTCATATGACACAATTTGTCTCTTATTTCTGTATTTTTCCTAGTTCAAAATACCCCAAATTTTTAGAAAATTTCTAAAATTTACCAAAAATTTTGAAATTGATAAATTTTATAAATAATAAGTATTAACACCAAATCAGTTTTTAACACATTTAAACCACAATTCTTAATATAATTACATTTATAAATCAATTATACCCGAAAAATGTCAATGAATGCATGTACAATTATTTTAATATGTTAAAAATAATTATTCATGTGTATGTGTATACTCAATTATGCATGAGCATGAAATGCACTTCTAATTTCTTAATATACTCTCATATTCTCTATTATGGGGTTCTAGCCCCGAATATGGGATAATGAGATGTTACATGCGTGATACACAAGTGGTGTATGAGAACACAAAGATTGTTTTGCTGTCAAAAATTGGTCCAAGTCTCCAAGCCAACTTCCACGATTTGCATGAGGTAGGTATTGTCATGGAAGCGACTATTTTATTGTGGATTTGTTATTTATTGATTAGTGGTTGTTAAATCCTTTCTTTTCGCAATCATGGTCTTGAGTTCAGGAGTAGCAGTTAAACTCTATATGTATTTAAGTTCTTATAAATTCAGTAAAGGAGGCAAGCACATTTCTATCCAAACTCTGTGGTTTATTCTCACCCCTAGAGAATTCAATTTATTAAGCAATTATAATTGAGGTTTGACTGGAACCTATTTGGTATCAGAGATGGTCTACAATGGCAACCAATAAGGAAAGAATAGAAAATGTAGAAACTGGGCTAGGAGGACGTCAAGACAGCCTAAGTTGAATGGAACTTGGCTTTGTTGACAAGCTGCATCAAATGGGGATTACCATCAATAGACTATCCGAAAAGTTTTGCTTTCAAATAAGGAAGCATCCAATAGTAACACAAATGGCCTTTTTTGCAATAATAGAGAAGAATTTCAAGATCATTCAAAAGGAGGAAGGTTAAACTTTTCATCGAAAATGGCCAAAATGGAGTTCCCTAGATATTCAGGTGATGATCCCACTAAATGGTTCAATATAGTGGAACAATTCTTTAAATACTAGGGCACCATAGAAGCACAAAAGGTGTCATGGGCTTCTTTCCATCTTGCGGACGAAGCTAACAAGTGGTAGCAATTACTACGTCAAGTGTATAAGGAAGAAGAGAAAGAGGTGACATGGTAAATTTTTGAAGAAGAGATGTGGGCTTGTTTTGCTCCTACTGAATGCGAAGGTTTCGAACGAAGCTCTATCAAAGGTAAGCCAAGTCGACTTGTTACGTGATTCCCAGAATGAATTAGAAAGATTAGGTAACCGAGTGCAAAGATGGACTTAAAAGGCCTTGGTAGGAATGTTCATGGGTAGTCTTAAACCTGAGTTAGCTGACGGTATTCGTATGTTCAAGCCTGAGTCCTTAAAAGAGGAAATTGACCTTGCTCGTATGTGAGATGAGCAGCTAGCTCGTCAAATGAGATTTATACGTCTACCACTCAATAAAGCACCGATAGAGCTTCCCACCCCATCAAAAGCCAAATTTTCTCCTCCAATGAAGCGACTTTCATGGGAAGCAATGCAAAAACATCATGCTTAAAGCCTTTGTTTTAATTGTGATAAAAATTTACTACAGGGCATAAGTGTCGAGGACCTTAATTGTTATTGCTAAAAGGGAACACCGGTAATAATGATGAAAATGGTGGTGCAATAGAGGAGGCATTAACTGAGTTACAAGAGGAGCCTGAAATCACTTTACATGCTTTAACAAGATGGATAACCTCTAAGACTATAAGAGTGAAAGCAAAGGTTGGACAATATGATGTCGTGCTACTCGTTGATAGTCCTGCTACACACAACTTCATCAGTGAAAAGATAGCAAGTTTGTTACAATTATGGTGATTCCTACTGAACCCTTCACCGTAAGAGTAGCTAAAGGCCATTGAGATTTAAGCATGTGCAAATTCAACTCTAGGGTTTTCCTTTTTCTCTTACACTTTATTCTTTACCATTAATCGGGTTGGACTTGGTTTTAGGCGTCCAATGGTTGGAATAACTTGGAAAAATAGTGTATAATTAGAAGAAGATGACCATGGGGTTTCAATGGCAAAATCAATTCCAAAGAGTATAAGGGATAGATAAACAACCCATTTAGGCTGCATCTTCGAGAGTTGTTTCAAAAGAATTAAGGCAAGGATGCTCCATGTTTGTTGTTTGCTTGCAACAAATGGAGGAAAATATACCACAAGGATGACATATAGAAATGCAACAATTACTAGGAGCTTTTGACGATCTTATCCAAGAACCAAAACAATTGCCACCAATAAGGGAAGTGAATCACTGAATTATTCTAAAAGATGGAACCGAGCCTATCAATGCAATACCTTACATGTATGCCTATTTTCAAAAAGTTAAAATTGAAAAGCAAGTTCATGACATGTTAAAATTGGGGCTTATACGACCCAACACTAGTACTTTTTCCTCCCCTATTTTATTAATGAAAAAGAAATATGAAACATGGTGCTTTTGCACTGACTATAGAGCCTTTAATGTCTTGACCATTAAAGATCAATTTCCCATTCCCACTGTTAGTGATATGTTAGATGAGCTTCATGTTGCAACTTATTTTACAAAGCTTGAACTTAGAGGTGGTTACCATCAAGTTCGAGTAAATCCTAAAGTGTTGGATCCCGTTTCCGGAACCCAACTGCATAAACTTAACACTTTCACTCTCGCTCTTAAAACGAATCCGAAATGGAACGAAAATCAATGAATCGGATCATATAGCGAAGCAAACACATGAATCGGAAATGAAAAGCAGATAACGAAAAATTGAAGCATATGTGAAAAGTGGGTCGAAACTGATTCAAACAAACGTAATCGGAATTCAAATCGAATGAAAATGAAACAAATGCGAAGTTAATAGGATCAAATACAAATGTGAAACAAATACGGATCGAATCGAAGCAAATAAAACCGAAACCGACATCCGATACAAATATCTTAATCATAGCATTGGAAACATGAAATGCATCACATATAAATGCAACACATTCTAAACGAAGCAAAAACCTATAACACATCAAACATATCAAACACATCAAAGGGTTTGGGTCGGTCCATAAACAGGACGTACTGCACATCCCCGCAAAGCGGTCCTGTGCAGCCGTGAACAGGACGTACTACACTTTCCCACATAGCTGTCCAGTGTAGCCGTGAAGGGAGTCCGAAATCGGAGCTCCTATGCCACTAGCGGGCAGCCGGGAGAAGGCTTTAAAAATGAGACCAGTGCACTGACTCCACATGAGGGACCTAACCAAACCCATATAACACGTATTCATGCTTGAAAACTCATATTGCTCGAAGGCACATTTCGAAAATTCAACTTTTCATATTGTGTCGTACTCGACACATTCACTTTCACAAACTTGCATACATGCATTTAGCAATTCAAACACATTCTCAAACCATCGATCAATCTTATAAATAATCAAAATTCACATACTGCAAACTCAAACAATCAAACATAAAGAATTAAAAAATTATGCTCATTTCATCAAATCCTTAAAACACTTTGGAAGTAGTTAATTGAATCATTTCATTTGAAAGTCCGAAATAATTCTTGAAATTTCTTGATTCATTCGGAAAACAATGAATCCAACAGTTCATAAATCATCCTAAAAATCAATTGATTCAAAATCATTTGAAAAATAATAGCTTGTAAACATGATTACTTTCTTGATTTTTTCAAAACTTACAATTACCTTATAATTCGATAAATAAACACGTTACCCACCTCGAACTAATGCTGGAAGTTTGCCCCTAGCTCCAATTGTCCATTTCTTCTTT
Organism: Erythroxylum havanense; assembly: GCA_024752395.1. Taxonomy (NCBI): domain Eukaryota; kingdom Viridiplantae; phylum Streptophyta; class Magnoliopsida; order Malpighiales; family Erythroxylaceae; genus Erythroxylum; species Erythroxylum havanense. The sequence continues at coordinate 4,707,888 of JANTNU010000002.1, forward strand.
CTTTCATCCAATTCAAAGCCCCTAAACCAAATTTACCCAAAATTCAACATCGTAAATAACACGATTTCTCAAATTGAGTTTAGAAAACATCAATCCCTCATACATTCA
>JANTNU010000002.1:4724140-4735081 GCA_024752395.1 Erythroxylum havanense
ATACTAATACTAATACTAATAATAATAATAATAATAATAATAATAATAATAATAATAATAATAATAATAATAATAATGACAACAATTTTATTATTATTATTTGCTATTATTAATTTTGTTGTTGTTATTGTTCTTCTTCTTCTTCACTACTACTATTCTAGAAGTAGCTAAAGATAGGGGAAGGGATGTCTTTAGATATTCTGAAAATTCAATAATAACTAAACCTTAGGATTATTTATTCCGTAAAATTTTTTCAACCAGACAAATCAACAAAGTGTTAGCAGGAATAGATGAACAATGAAATAGTCATTCCTCTTAACCAAATACCCTATTAGGTCAGAATAAACAAGTTCTATATTTATTACTCACATTTAAAGATGAACCAAACGTGTAAAGGTAAAACGAGTTTTTAACAAGTCCCTATTACTAAAAGTTATGAATTTAGATGATATGATTCCATAAGTACCTAAGATAATAGAGTTATTACAAAATAAATTATAATTACAAAAAATGAAAAGGTATATGAGTTGATACATACTTTAAAATAAAAATATTATAAAATGTTGAGAATTTTTAAATCAAGACTTTTGAGGAAAAGTTTTTCAAAAATACAATTATAAAATTTACATTCACTAATAAAGGTACTTTATACTAAAATTTAGTATTGAATAAATTGAATTGAGTTTATCTAATTTTAAGTGATTAATTTCTTATATTATTTACAAAATTTATAATTAATTAATTTATTTTGTAGTATCAAAGATTTATCCATAAAAAATCAATTATTACATATTTTTATTATAATCTTTTTTTTTCAGAATACTAGCCCCAATTATCGTGCCATAGCAGAAACAATTAACTTCGGAATTTGGGTATATGATATGTGGGACCATAGTCCACGCCGACGATGCCATCTTCTCCACGCTACTTGTGTAGTGTGCCTTCTCTTTGGTTGCCCTCCGGCCTTCGTTCCAACTGTCTCTATTCGAGTCTTGGAAAATAAATCTGAATTCTCAAAATCGCAAAAGAGAAGAGAAAATGAACAAGAAAAAGAAAAAACGTTGAAATTCAAGCCCAGATTGTTTGAGGTAACAATGGATAAATTTCTTTCGCTTAATTGATTTCTATATGTGGCCAATTCGACGCAATGAGCAATCTTCTTCGCTTCCTTTTCCGAATTACACTTTCTTTTCAATTATTAGTCATGCATTTTGGGTTTGGTGATAAGGTTTTGATCAGTGAAGGGAAACGGAGTCGTAGTTCTACAAAATGGCGGTTATATCTGAAGAAACCACACAGATATGCAGTTATTGGTCGTTTTAGTTATAACTATATGATCTTGTTTTTTGTTTCGATTTTCGATTTTTGATATTTCAAAATTTTAATTATTTTAATTTCTTTTAATGCTGCTAACTACTTCGTTTGAGTGTTTAGGTTAACGATGAAACTAAGTTGAACTTGTTTATTGCTTTAAAATATCTTAAATTTGCTTCGGATTTGTTTCATAAACTCGTTTTGATCTCCTGTTTTAATCTTTGATTGCTGTTTCCTGCACCTGTGGTCGACTACACTAGTCATCCTTTCCAGATCTTTTGTTATAGTTAAATTCAGTGATTAATAAATGTTTTAGAAGGCTTTAACATCGGTGATTGGAGTTGAAATTTTGAGGAATAGTTAGTTTTCAGGCAACTTTGGCTATTTATTTTTCTATCACTCTGATCTGAGGAAGGAAATATGTAATAATTTGTCCTCATGGCTACATTTGTGAGGGCAGTGACTTTCTACCCAGATGTAACGTTTGCTGTGTTTGTTGATAAATTTATATTTTTTGCTGTGCCGTTGTTATTTGTTTCAAAAACTTTTAGGGAAATACTGATACAACTTGGTCTTTTGGATTGTGAGATTGCATCTACTGCCATTGGAACATATGATTAACAGTATTTCGTTATTAAAACTCTCTGTTTAGGATGATGTTATATATCGCTGAAATTGTTCTTCCATTTTTATCCTTTTTCTTCGTAATGTATTGCCTCTTAATTTAATGTATTAAAAGCCAACTTCTGCTTTGTTTGTGGTATGAGCTATATAATTTAATCTATCAAAACCTATGGCCGTTAGATTTATAACATTATAACATGATCCAGTTGATCTGCAAATTGCTAGTATAACAAACTGTGTGGTTGAGTGGTGTTTGCTAAATGTTCTCAGTGCAGGACAATTTCTTGCTCAAATATTGATTTGCATTTTGCATATTGGTCTCAGAATCTTGAAAGATGCAAAGTTTGTGGTGAAATGATACCAAAGAAACATGCTAAGGAACATTACTTGAATACGCATGCTCCGATACACAGGTTTTGATTTTTCATGTCACGTTTTACTATTCAGCAAAGTGGGTGTAATGGATTTCATAAGAACTGTAATACCAATGTTGTAAATGTTCTGGAAATTATTGGTAAAAATGTGTCATAATTTTTCTCTTTATTTCAATTTGAAAAATTAATCATTCTGAAGATAACTTGTTTTCCTGAACAATCTCTGCTGCATTCTTCTCTCTAAGATGATTTATGAATATTGAGATGATTTCTTAGTCATTCCATTTCATGTTGCTTGAAATAATAGATAGTATTAAAAGATATTTATGAAGAGACTATTCTTTTTATTACGACTCTCTGTTTACTTCTTTTGCTGACTAACCTGTATCGAACCTGGCAGCCTGTTCATTCTATAGTGAGACAATGAGATATGATATGTTTTTTTGGTTGTCTACGAGGTGTCCTAGAAGGGTCCCAACTATGAGAAAACATCTTTAAGCTATTCATACCCAAACTAATCCCCACTCAAATTAGGTAGGTCCCTTGTAGACATGAAATTTTAGCTATCCATGAAGGTGATAATTCCCCCCCAAAGGATTGTCACATGTGAGTTTTGTGTGTTTTTGTTGCGTGCAATTGATCTAGCTGAGCATCAGATAGAGATTATTGTTGGCTTAACAAATCCAACATGGCCAATAGATATATAAATAACCTATTTTGGCATCAACTGATACATGTTCTTGTTCAAATTTAGGATGTGTGTGGGACCCGAACAAGAATTTTTTGATCGTGCAATAGGTATCTTGGACCTCGAGAGAGAAGTAACCATGATAGCAGATGCGCTGGCATGCCAGATGATAAAGTTAGATCTTCAAGGTATTTTCCCCTCTATTTTTACTCAAAACTTCTGATAGTAACTTTATCCAGTTTGTGTGACATTGCTTGTGCATTAGATTCTCTAGTATATCTGGAACCTATACTGTGCATTGATTAATACGGACTAGTTTTATTTATGGTGAAATCTTGGTAGCCATTATACAAGAATGCTTTAATCTTACCAGTGAATCGGTACAAATTTACATGATTTAGCAGTTACTTGGTGGAGGAAACTTTCCTCCAACATTTACCAGCATCAGCTCAAAAGAGAAATTATTTAGTCATACGCTGCACTAGTTATTAGCTCACCTCTTGTATTGAATAATGTCTAAGGGTATGTAACGCCGAGAACGAGGTCCACAAGTAGGATAATCACTAGAGTTTTCGAAAAAAATGATTACTGTTCACAATTGCAATTACTGGTACTATTGCTACATTAGGATCGCTTCTTGTCCATAGGAGATAATACCGTAATCAGATAAAGTAGGTTCAAAGAGCATACGTACCAGTACATTACGTGCTTGTATAAATTGGCTGCATCCACATTTTAGTTACACTGGTGTTATAAACAGCTTATTTCAACTTGGTGTCTTTATCTAATTTGTAGTTCTGCCATTTGTTTGCACTAGATACATGGTCAGGGTGCTCGTAATAATTTATAAATCACTTGTTTCTGATAAATTATCGTTGAGACTCAGGTGCACGTAATAATATATAAATCACTTGTTTGTGATAAATTATTTGGTGAAGGACTTGTACTTAAATAACGTGTTTAATTTAAATAGTATTTACAAATTTTAATGTATTTTTATTAAAATTGACAATTTAAATCTTACCTTATTCAATTGAAAGTTAATAAAGCAGTTTGGATTTTATTTGACTTTTAAGTTGGGCTGAATTGAAAAATTATGTTACGACACCTCCTTGAAAACATACTTCAGAAGGAAGAATAAACATAAGAATCACATGTCAATGAAAAATGTCAGCATTGATGAAGCCAATAATATCTGGAATTTCTTAGGTCTCACAAAAATCAAGGGAAATCTTCAACTACTTACATATTTTCCATGATTACACTTTCACATATCAAGGGATATCTACAACAACCATTTTCTTATTGTTTAGCTAAGTTTTAGGAAGTTTGCTATGGTCTTACTAGTATAAATAAACTGTTCAATATGTTTCATTTGATGATTGAGTCATTTGTTTTATTGTATTGGAGATTTGTCCACTCCACACGGACTATCTTTTGGTGTTTAAGATTCTTGCACTCAAGTTTGCATGTAAAAATCCATTTCCTTATTTTTCTTCTTAATAGTTCCTACCATTTTGGTATCAGAGCAGAAGATCATACAATGGTCACCACACGTTCCTCTTCTAGCGAAATACCACAACCTTTACACAACCACTAGCTCCACCACCCCTACCCCCCTTCCGCACAATCATGCAACCCATTCAATTCTGATTTACTCCAGCAACTTTCTTACCTCACCTCAAAGATGGAAGCCATGGATGCAGCCTTAAAAGCTCAATCCAAAGGGAAAGGATTTGACATTCCTCAAGGTCCTCGTGCAGCCGAAACACCCTCTTAGGTAGAAGAAGTAGATGAGAATGCCGACTTACCTTGGTGGATGAAAAATCCTCTCATCGACCTCCTACCAAGATGGAGTTTCCTCGTTTCGAAGGGGAAGATACTCGAGGTTGGATCTTGAAGGCTAAAAAATATTTTCGGTATTACCAAACACTTGAAGATTTGAAGGTTGATATTGTTGCTATGTATTTGGAGGGTGACGCTCTTGTTCTCTTTGCTTGGATTAATAGTGAACAAACCTTGTTATATTGGGAAGAACTTGTCAAGGCATTGCAAGAAAATTATGGCCCGACAGAATTCCAAAATCCTGACGAACATCTCCATGGCATTCTACAAACATGAATGATACAAAAATACCGACAAGAGTTTGCCAAATGCTCTGCACGAGTTAAAAACTGGCCTGAGCACTGTCTTTTGGGCGTGTTCCCCAATGGGCTGAGAGATGATCTTAAGGCTGATGTATGCATCCACAAGCCCAGATCTATTTATAAGGCTATGAGTTTAGCTCTTGAATTTGAGCAAAAAGTGAGTCATGCTCGTGGTCCTAGAAGCACTACCTGGCCTTTCTCAACCAAATTCAACCCACCAGCTACCGCTACAACTTCCTCCACCAATCTGATGGTTCCAAAACCCACCGTTACACAGACCCAACCCAAGTTCGCACCCAATAATCAACCCCATGGGATGTGGAAAGGCAAAATCGCATATCCAAGGGACTATGCTTTTGATGTAATGAGAAATTTGTGACTGGTCATGGCTGCAAGACGGCCTCCCCACATTTATGGAGCTAGAAGATGCCAATCAGATTGAGGAAGAAAGCCCATATGACGAAGAAGATGCTAACCTTGCTGGAATCTCATTTCACACCATCTTAGGGAAGTCTTCTTATGCCAAAATGAAGTTGCAGGGGTCTCTCAAAGGACGACAAGTGCTAATTCTTGTTGAAAGTGGGTCTACCCATAATTTTGTGTCTGAAAAATTGGTGGAAGAATTGCAGCTGCCAGTTACACCTGTATCGACATTCGACGTGCAAATCAGCAATGGGCACATAGTTAGCTGCAACCGTCTTTGCCTCAACCTTGTTGTTCAGTTGTCAGGCCTCACCATCACTCAAGATTACTACCCTTTTTTTATAGGTGGAGCAGATTTGGCATTGGGAATTAAATGGCTAGCTTCCTTAAATACAGTTCAAGTTAATTGGAATGAGTTATTCTTGATTTTTAGGTCGAATGGCAAGCGTTATAAGCTACAAGGGGTTCCACCAAAATCAGCTGAAGCAACATTCCAATATCTTTCCAAAGATTTGGAACAACTAAGTAATCTTATCCCTCCGGAGGTTAAAAATTTACTGCCTAACTTTGAATCAAATTTTGCAGAACCTGCTACCTCACCTCCTTACCGCCAACACACCCACACCATACCATTACTTCCCGAATCAAAACCACCAAATATTCGACTCTATCGCCACCTATATTTCTAAACATCTGAAATTGAAAAGCAAGTTATTGATTTGTTAAATTCAGGTTTTATCAGGCCAAGTACCATCCCATTTGCTAGCCTTGTTCTTCTTGTTAAGAAAAAAGATAATACATGGCCTATGTGCATTGATTATGGACTCCTTAACCCAATCACAATTCCAGATAAATATCCCATACCTAATGTCGATGAGCTTCTTGATGAATTACATGGCGCTTCCATCTTTTCCAAAATTAATTTACGTTCCAGTTACCATCTAATATGAGTATACCTTGCTGATATCCATAAAGCAGCCTTTCGGTCCCATTCCGGCCATTATGAATTTATTGTCATGCCCTTTGGCCTTACCAAGGCTCCTTCCACTTTTCAATCCGTTATGAATAACCTTTTTCGTCCATACTTGCGCAAATTTGTTCTCGTCTTCTTTGACGATATCCTAATATATAGCTCATCCCTTAAACAACATCTCCAGCACTTACAGATTATTTTATAGTTACTTCAAGAAAATCACTATTATGCCAAAGCCTTCAAATGCTTATTTAGACAACCCAGCATTTCTTTTCTTGGGCATATTATCTCAGCAGAAGGAGTTGGTGTTGATCAGAATAAAATTCAATCAATTTTGGGTTGGCCAATTCCAGCTAATGTAACGGAGCTACGAGGATTCTTGGGTTTGATAGGTTACTATCACAGGTTTATTCAAGGTTATGGCTTGATAGCTAGGCCACTAACTAAACTCACCAAGAAGAATGCTTTCCATTGGTCACCAAAAGCATAACAAGCTTTCTTACAACTCAAACAAGCCTTGACAACGGTTACTGTCCTCCGCTTGCCTGACTTCTCCCAATCGTTTACGGTGGAATGTGATGCTTCAGCAGAAGGAATAGGGGCCATTCTTCTACAATCTGATCATCCAATCAACTATTTCAGTAAGGGGTTTTCATTTTCCAACAGATTTAAATCTATTTATGACAGGGAGTTGCTTGCTCTTGTGTTAGCATTGCAGAAATGGAAACATTACCTTTTGGGCTGTCATTTCTTTGTGAGGACAGATCATCGAAGCCTTAAATATCTCCTAAACCAGCGTGTGACCACTAATGAGTAACAACGGTTACTTATGAAGCTCTTGCCATTTGCTTTTACCATTGTTTACAAAGCTCGGAAAGAAAATGTTGGTGCTGATTCACTTTCACGAAGACCCCATCATGCTGATTTCTTAGCTCTCGTAGTATTAATTCCACTGGACTTTGCTCATTGGGTTGACTCTCTTCAAGAAGACCCATACACTCGTGATATTTTGGCAGCTGTTCAACAATCCCCATCCACTCAACCAGATTTCCATGTGGTGGACAACAAGTTTTATTACAAGGAAAGGTTAGTGGTTCTACACATTCCCACACTTCACCAACAACTTCTTTCCGAATCATATGATACACCTGTGGCGGGTCGTGATGGCTATTTGAAGACCTTAAAGAGGCTCTCTTCAAAAAAATTTCTGGCCTAAGATGAAGTAGGATGTTCGCATTTATATTCAGAATTGCTTGGTGTGTCAACAAGCAAAGGACCAAACCTTAGCACCTGTTGGTCTCTTACAACCCCTTCCAATACCAACCTGAATTTGGGATGATATCTCATTGGACTTTATTTCAGGACTACCCAAGTTTGGTGGTTATGATACTATCTTGGTGGTCGTTGATCATCTTAGCAAACACTCACACTTTGTTCCTATTGCTCACCCTTATATTGCCAAATCTATTGCTGAAATTTTTTGCAAGGAAATTGTACGTCTTCATGACATACCGAGATCTATAGTTTCTGATCGTGATGTTATATTTCTCAGTAATTTCTGGCAGGAATTCTGCTGACTTAGTAACACCATATTACGTATGAGCACTTCTTACCATCCCCAAACGGATGGCCAAACGGAGGTTGTCAACCGGTGCTTGGAGACTTACTTACGGTGCTTTACTCATGAACAACCACGTAATTGGAGTACCTACCTATCATAGGTTGAATTTTCTTTCAATACTGGGTTTCATTCTTCCACTGGCACCACACCCTTTAAGTTGGTCTATAGCTGTGACCCTCCATCCATTTCTCCTTTTGTTTATGGTGAAACTAAGATTACTGAACTAGAAGCTCAACTCATCGAACGTGATGCTATGTTGAAGCTTCTCAAAGAACAACTCTTGAAGGCTCAAAACAGGATGAAGCAACAAGTTGATGCACATCGACGAGAAGTATGCAGCTAGTGATTATGTATTTTTACGATTGCAACCATACCGTCAACAATCATTAGCTCGTCGACAATATGTTAAGCTCTCCCCTCGCTTCTTTGGTCTCTACAAAATTCTTCGTTGCGTTGGACCAGTAGCCTATGAGCTTGAATTACCAGCAAACTCCAATGTCCATCCCATTTTCCATGTATCCCTCCTTCGATCGGGCCTTGGACATCAAGCACCTAAAGTCTCAGCCCCTCTACCTACCAATCCAGATTGGGAATTAGTTTTAACTCCTGAAAAAATTCTTTCCCATCGTTGGACACAATCAGTTGGAGTTTCTTCTCTTGAGTTGTTAATTCAATGGGCAGGAAGACCAATTGAAGAATCTAACTGGGAAGTGTTATGACCTCATTGCTGAACAATTTTCCACTTTTCGCCTTGAGGACAAGTCGACTTTTTAGGGGGGATGCATTGTTACAACACCTCCCTTGAAAACTTACTTTGGAAGGAAGAATAAACATAAGAATCACATGTCAATAGAAAGTGTCAGCAGTGAAGAAGCCAACAATATCTGGAATTTCTTAGGTCTCACAAAAATCAAGGGAAATCTTCATCTAGTTGCAGATTCTCCATGATTATCACTTCCACATATCAAAGGATATCTGCAACAACCACTTTCTTATTTGTTTAGCTAAGTTTTAGGAAGTTTGTTATGGTCTTACTAATATAAATAAACTGTTTAATATGTTTTATTTTATGATTGAGTCATTTGTTTTATTGTATTGGAGATTTGCCCACTCCACATTGACTATCTTTAGGTGTTTAAGATTCTTGCACTCAAGTTTGCAAATAAAAATCTATTTCCTTATTTTTCTTCTTAGTAGCTCCCACTAAATTAGTCTCAATTTTGAGTCAATGGTCTCAAACATTATTTAGTCCATAAGCTTAAAAGTAAAATTGTTCAATGATTACAATTTTTAATTTTATAGTTTGATTCACTTTAATAATTTTTATTGTTAAAAATTGACCAATTTGTTAGTTAATTAATCTTTTTTCAAATTAATCAATTTTTAAAATTTAAAATTAATTAATTAATTTTTATTTAATAATCTCGTATTTTTTAAATTTTACGTCTCTTGATTTTATTCAAAAAAATTTAATTTTTAATTAATTTTATAACAGTCTAGCTCAAATCTTTTAAACCTTAAATTTTTTAATTTATTAATTTAACTATAATCTGATGTTTAAATCGAAAGTAACATTATCTTGTACTCCAATTCTGATTTGAACCTTCACCGTGGGCTAGACGGCTACAACGTTTAATTCGGTCCAATCCGTTGCTATTCTTAGCTTTAAAAACAAATGGCCTGAAGCTCATGCTTTGAGCCTGTTGTGTTCTGGTGGCTGCTTACTATTTATTTTCTGATTCAACTTTTGGCGAATGTCTCCATCTCTAAATTTACTCATCCCAGGGTCCACACTGTTATATTTCTTAAACAAATCAGTACTTACCAATGATTTACCGCTTATTCCTTCCTTTATATGCTGTTAAGAAATATGCGAGAAAAAGGATTAATTGTTTGTAGGAAGTGACTCAGAATAGAATTATCTTGATAAAAAGAAAAGAAGATGGTAAGTTAGTTTCCACTTGAATAGTTCAAACCTTTGCCGCCATTTCCCATATTAACCGCCGCTGATCGTCAATCATCAAGCGCCTATTGGATGAAGAAAACTTTGCTTAGTTTCTTCCGTTCTCTAGGGGATTGTAGTGGCTGCTCTCGTGATGCTAACGTCTTAACTGTTTCCACTCCACAGAAACCAGGCGGTGCCTTTTCTATCTTTGGCTCTTTTTATTTTTATGTTTTCTTAAATTTTACTTATATGATCATCGTCCATCACTCAATTTCCGATCACTTTCTCGTTTTTTTTTTAATGCATGATGATGATTCTTATATCGACTGAGAAATTGAATCGTTTTCACGTGGATAATTGAAGTTTTATTGTTGATGTGATCACGAATTTCTTCTGAACGAGTCAGTAATTTGCATAATTATCGACTGATTGGCGATTTGGGTTCTTCGACATTGAATGATTAATTAACTTCCTTAAATATATCCCTAAGGCAAGTGAAAGGTTGAAATTTATACTCTTTGTCTCTAGCTTAAGCAAAGCTAGAATCAAATTATTTCCCCAGCGTATAGGGTTTTAGAGATCAGTGACAATTTCTTTGGGTGAAATTTTTACTAGTGTTCTTTGGTGTATTGGTTTTCTAGATTTGGGAAATCAACACGAAGGAGAAGCTTCAAGACACAATAAGCACCGCAAAATGTCAGCCCACCCTGTTCGTTTGCACATTCAAGATCGCCATGTAATGAAATCTTACATTACTATTCTACACATTCACCCGCATTTATGTGTGATTTTTATTTGTCTTTTTGTCTTCGGTTTATGCTGTTGAAGTTAT
>JANTNU010000002.1:4782147-4798910 GCA_024752395.1 Erythroxylum havanense
AATTATTTTTTAATAAAGTATAAGGTTGAACTGTCTAAGCCCAAGCTTACCCTAAATTTAACTACTCTAAATAAAATGATGTTGTTTGGCTAAAATAATTAAATCTCGAATTAATCTAAACTTAAGTTTGACTTATTAAAAATAACTAATTAATATCCTTAGTAAGATGTGCAACTTCAATAGCAATAGTTCGTGCAACTTCACAATCTCTTTTCTAGAATGATTGACCTTTACGAGAATAAGCTCTTAAGATTATTTGAAAATATTGTGTTAAAAAAAGGAAGAAAGACGTAATGCAAGCAAGAGGCGTGAAAGATTTCTTTTACAAAGGAAAAAAACTAAAAAATCCAAAAAACTATTTAATTAACACAATATTCTGCGGTACAAAACTTCTTACTTATCTCGGTGTATAAGTTCCGTGATTAGCATTGGAGGCTTCTAAAGAATATGCATGCCTGTGTTGGCTAGGATTGTGAGAGCGGCCAAGTTATCAACACACTGGTTCCTTTCGCGATGTACATGTTGAATTTATATCTCTTAAGCTCGTTGAATTAACTTACGGGTACCTGCTACCAAAAAATTATTCTCAGTTAACATTGTATTAGAAGAGGACAGGATGTTAATGACTTATAAGGAATCCACTTCGACGATGACTCGTCGATAATCAAGCAACCAAGCCAAAGTAAAGCCTGATTGGACTCTCCTGAATTCAGTAACTAGCAGCGAGCCCCTTCCAATATGCTATATAAAACCACTGCATTACTGACTGTGTCAATCTCTAATTAAACCTCCAACAGTAGCAATGATAGACTCTTGTTTAACTGTTCTATCCATGTTTAACTTGACCCAGTCCTTTGACGGTTTGATCCACCCAATTAGACTACCCACAAGAAATTCCTATGTTTGAAACACACAACTTTCCACGGCCCTTACCTTGACTATCCACTCCACATACTCTATAGCAATCCTTGTACCTTTTTTCGGTTAAATAAAATTAGGTTCAAAAAAAATTTTGTTTCCCCAATGCCAAAAAAACTAGCAGGTTACTCCAAAAATAGTAACTCAGTCAACTTGCATCATATGTGCGTGTTTCATAAGGTTGGATTTCACCCATAACTCCTCATCTTGTTAAAAAATTTTGTATCAACCACCTCCAAGGGAAATTTACTCTAGAAAGTTTTCACTCTCAGACAGTTCCGGATGACATGTAGTGCGGACTCTTCTTGTCCACAGGTGTGACAACTGCTAGCTGTTGAGTTATGGCATGCTACTCTTTGCTGATTGATCAGAAGTTTTTTCTTGGTCATTAACAAAAGAAATGTTTTAATCTGCTGGAGCTCTGCCCATTTTCAAATTAATTCCCATAGGCTATTATTAACATCTGTGATACTCCCTTCGATTAAGTCGTATGCTGACGCCACTGTGAACCTTCCATGCTCAGTTTATCCCTACCTCATTGTATCTTTCGCTATTCCTTCTGCATTAGGCGAGATCTCCACGATATTCATACAAACTATGGAACCCCATATAAAATTTTGCATGATTCGCTCCAAGTCATCTTAGAGTTGCTTTAGTAGTCTCACCATTTGCATCGTGAAAATAAGGAGGGCCGATATCACAGACTGGGTTAATAGACTCGTCCTGCTAGAGACAACTGCCTTGCACGCTACCCTGTAATTTTCTTTTGTCTTGGATATGTTAATAGGTGTATCTCGTTGTATGCTCATGTATCAATGGAACTTTTGGATACTTTCCCAGATTGTTCATACTCGTAATGTGCAAGGCTTGATTGAGTCAGCACACGATTACCAGAGAGACGTTTTTAGAGAAGAAAATCCTAGTTTTATCAGTATTTATTTTCTGCCCAGATGTCTTACAAAACTCCTCCAATGTCCTTGCGATTACTTGCGTCTGAGAATTCGTAGCTTCAACAAAAAGAACCAAGTCATCGACAAAGAAAAAGTAGGATATGGGAGGCCCTGTAGGGCTCAATTTTATCGGTCTTTATACACCTTGTCCCACTTCTCTCGAAATAAGGTGGCCTAGAGTTCTATGCACAAGACAAAATGGTAAGACGAGAGCGGATCGCCTTATCTAATACCTCTTGAAGGACTAAAGGGATCAGTAACTGTGATTTGCCAAGCCACCAGCATAGTCACCGTTGTAACACACTTAATAATTACCCATATTAGATTTTCCGACAACCCAATGTTTGTTAAAGTGTTTTGTATAAAATCCCATCGAATCTGGTCATAAGCTTTTTCCAGATCCCCTTTGATAGCAAAAAACCTGGTCCTCTCCTTCTTCTTTCGCATCGAGCGAATGACCTCTTGGACGATGATGATATTATTAGTTATTTGTTTGCCAGGAATAAAACTGCATTGATTCGTCTGCACTAGATGATCCAGGTGATTTTTCAACAGATTTACAATGACTTTGGAAATGATCTTATAAATCACACTGCAGAGGCTAATCGGTCAAAATTGAGCAATATTAGTAGAGGGGGATTTTTGGGGATCAAGACCATGATGGTTTGATTTAAATCCTTTTCCCAGTGTTCCCACCTCAAAACTTACTTTACGTACTCTGTCACTTTTGGGCCGACTTCAACTCCATAATTTTCTGACTGCACCAACCCAGTAACCCATGTTGTTGACTACGTCCATGCAAGCCTCAATTCTCTCTTGCAGTACGTGATCATGCTATGCGTCTCTCATCATGTGGAAATTGGTCTTAGATGGCCATTAACTCCTCCTCGCAGCACTCTCATCGATCTCTGGATTCCGCTCTGCATGTTTCACCGATCACCGATCTCTGGATTCCACTCGTCTTTAAAATAATGCAAAACACACACATATATACGTACATAAGAGAAAGAGATGTGAACCTGTGAAGAAAAAAATAACGAGATACATTCTCCACGCTCTCACGAAATCTGGATCCTCGCATTAAAATATTCTATAGATTTATAACATTAAAAAGATCAATATAGCGTTAAAAAATTAAGTAAACCATAAAGGCATGTTTTTAAGATAAGCATGTACAAAAGTTATTTACCTAATAAAATAAATATGAAAAAGCAGAACACAAGACCATCAAAGTGGGATAGGCTTAATTTTACAATATTAACTAGTGTTGGCAATTAAAGTCCACCTCGTCCTGACCCAAAATTAACATACTAAGCTTGGGTTGATCAAAATCGACCTAAAATATAACCTTAACAGTCCAAACGACTTGACCTTTCTTATCAAAATAATTTCGTTTTAAATTAATTACATCAAAAGTGTTCTTTTATGATAACCCCAACTTAAACCAACGCAACTCAAGCTTGATCAAAATTTCAACCAAGATTCTAATTATCTGTAATGAAATATCAAACGAAGCTGACTAAGGCCGAGTGACTCATTACCATTACTAAGTTTAGCCTTATTTGTATTACATTTCAGTTTATATTCATTAGCTAAAATACAAAAGTTTATTTTATTATTTAAAATTTTAGTTATTTTAAATATTTAGAGGTGCTTTATAATAATACTTAATAAAAAACTTTTTAAAAATATTCTCTAATTAATTTTAATAAAATTGATATTGATTAAATCAAGTCAAAGTAATTATATAAAATTTATCATGTATAAAATGTAAGGATTTTTAATCCATTTAAAACATAGGATCGATTCATATCAAATCATCAAGAATAAAATAAAGCGGAAGCATACCTGAATCAATTGTGAAATCTACACTAGAGTTTTGCGGTTTTGTCTTCCAAATTAGAACGTAGCCCCTTTTTCAGAGTTTTCCGTAACTCTCTGTTTTTTCTCTGATAATGGGATTTAAGACAAGAATTTAGGTTACGTTTAATTTGAGGATCATAACCATTTATATTAGGGTAAAAGTAAAACCCTAATTTAATTTCTAGTTTGGCCTATCATAAAATTAAAAATTATAAACCCGATCTCTATACATATAGAACTCATGCTTAAAATAGATTCATGAAGCTCAAATACCATAAACATATTAGACCACTTTAATTAATTGGACTCAACTTTATATGATAGCCTTTATATACAATTATACACATATAAGCCCACATGTTTGATTAAAAACCTTACAATCTCCCACTTGGGCTTTATGTGTTACCTTAAAATTGTATATTAACCTTATGAGTACTCAAAATTGTGCTACATTACTGTATGCATCCTTAGACAATCCGGTCCATCAATCATACCAACATAGGATCAAAATGTCTTTCGCTACAATTAACGTAACTAGAACTATCAATAGTCACGTATGTTGATCTAACCAAATGACATGGATCAAGCATGGATGTGTAGCATGGAAATTATAAGCAGCGTGATCTTAGCATGCTTATTTCCAACTGGTCCAACCTTATGCTTTAGTGAGATCAATTTTAAATAAGTTCAGAGACAAAATAAACCAAATATCTTAAAGCTGAAAATAACCTCAAACAACTTAACCAAAAATTGTATCCAAAATGACAGTGAAAAAATGTCTAATTCGAAAAGCATCTACAATACAAACTCCCACTGAAACTATATATCCTGAAAAGATGTAACACCCATATGAGCAGTGTGCTTATGAAAGACCTTGGGTGGCACTCCTTTAGTAAGCAGATCCGCAACCATGGGAGTTTGATCCAATATGTTGTATAAACAACTGTCCACTCTGAACTCTCTCTTTAACAATTAGGAACTTGATGTTGATGTGCTTCGACTTTGTCAAGTTCCTATTGTTATTGGAATATAGCACTGCAGAGTTATTATCACAAAATAACTTAAGTGGTATTTCAATAGAGTCCACAATGCATAGCCTTGTGATAAAGTTTCGAAGCCATATCTCTTAGTTGGATGCCTCATAACATGTTATAAACTCCGTTTCCATATTGGAAGAAGCTACAAGTATCTGCTTAGCACTCTTCTAGGAAATAGCTCCTTCAGCAAATAGGTAGATATAGCCCAAAGTGAGTCTCCTACTATGTTGGCATCTAATAAAATCTGAATCAGAATAACCAATGATCTCCAGCTTATCCAATTTTTTGTATGTGAGCATATAATCTTTCGTTCTCTACAAGTACCACATGACCTGCTTGGCTGCTTTCTAGTGATCCAATCCTAGGTTACTTAAATATCTCCCTAACATTCCAACAATGTACGCAATATCTGCACACGTATAAACCTGAGCATACATTAGACTTCCTACAGTCAAAGCATAAGGAATCTTTTACAAGTCCTTAGCTCAAATTCATTCTCGGGGCATTGAATTAAACTAAACTTATCTCCCTTAGACATAGGGGTATGACCTGGTTTACAATCCTACATGCCAAACCTTTTAAATACCTTTCTGATATAGCTCTTTTATGATAATCCAATAATACCTCGAAAGTGTTCCCGATATATCTGAATCCCTAAAACAAAAGAGTCGTCACCAAGATCTTTCATTTCAAATTTCTTTGACAGAAATCTTTTGGTTTCGTGCAATAAGCCTATATCATTAGTGGCAAGCAATATGTCATTGATATATAAAACCAAAAAAATGTACTTACTTCACTAAACTTATGGTATATACAATCATTAGCCAAGTTTATCTCAAAACCGAACGAGATGCCAAATTGATGAAATTTGTAATACCATTGACAAGATTCCTGCTTGAGTCTATAGATGGATTTCTTTAGTTTGCAAACCATTTGCTTTGCATCTCCTGACACAAAGTTTTCTAGTTGTACCATATAAATCGTCTCATCAATGTCACCATTGAGAAACATTGTCCTAACGTCCATCTGATGTAACTCAAGATCAAAATGTGTCACTAATGCCATTATTATCCTGAAAGATTCTTTCGAAGAAACTGGAGAGAAAGTCTCTTTATAATCAATGTGTTCCTTTTGTGTAAAGCCCTTTGCGACAAGACGAGCCTTATAACCTTCTACATGGCCTTTTGAATCCTTCTTGACCTTAAAAATCCATTTACAACTAATAGGTTTTGCACCTTTAGGCAATGGTACAAGGTACCAAACATCATTGTCCTTTATGGACTTTATCTCTTCATTCATGGCATCTATCAACTTTGGAAGTTAGAACTTTCCATGGCTTGACGGAAGTTGGTTATATCGTTTTCCACCATACGAATGTCAACTTCAAGCTCTTGAATAAATACAGCATAATCATCTGGAATTGCACTTCTCCTTTCTTTAATGGATCTCCTTAATGGCATAGGTTCTTGAGGTTGTATAGTTTGTTCTTCTGGAACATGTTGTTAAACTTGGGTATGAGTTTTCATGACATTGTCTTGATCTAGAATTGCTTCTTGAACAATGTCAGGAATGGAAACTTGAGCCTGATCATTGTCAACAACAATTAGAGGAATTTTAACGTGTTCCTTTTTAAAAACAAAGTCCTTAATCCTTTCTTCCCTCTCAAACTCAACATACTCAAAAAAATTGGGCATTTCTCGTCTAAAAAATTTCCTTAGTAGTGGGATTATGAAACTTGTAACCCCTGGATCTTTCAGAATATCCAATAAAGTAACAACGAATAGTCCTTAAGTCCAGTTTTTTTCATTTGGCTTATAAGGCAGCTGGACATCCCCAAATGTGCAAGTGTTTTAAAATAGGCTTCTTGCCCGTCCAAAGTTCATAAGGGTTCTTATCAGTTGCTTTAGTTGGAACTCAGTTGAGTATATATGTTGCGGTCTTTAATGCTTCTCCCCATAGTGATTTTGGCATGGTTGAATGACTAATCATATTCCTCACTATATCTTTGAGTGTTTTGTTTTGTCTTTCAGCAACACCATTCATACTAGGCAAACCTAACATAGTATACTGAGGGAAAATACTGCATTCCTCTAGGAATTTAGCAAACAGTCCTGGACGTTGTTCACCTGATTCATCATATCTGTAATAGTACTCGCCACTATGGTTAAATTTGACACTTTTAATCAGTTTGTTAAGTTGGTTCTTAACTTCAGCTCTAAAGTTTTTGAACATTTCCAAAGACTGTGATTTGTCATGGATGAGATAAAGGTAGTCATATCGTGAGAAGTCGTCTATGAACGTTATAAAATACGGTTGAACATTTCAAGACTTCGTAGAGAATGGCCCATAATTATCTGTATGGATAAGTTCTAAGATGTCTGAAGCTCTATTGACACCCAATCTCCTGACATTTGTTTGTTTCCCCTTAATACAATTAACACAAGTAGCAAAATCTGTAAAATTAAGGGGATCGAGAATTCCTCTGGACACAAGTCTCTCAATTCTCCTTTCAGAGATATGACCTATTTTCTTGTGCCACAACGTGGCAGAATTCTCTCCGATTAATTTATGCTTTAAACTTCGTGTGCCCACATGTAAGGCTTCATTAAATGAAGCATTAGTTTCAAGCATATATAGATTATTATACCCTGATAAAAAACCGGCACCAACCAAATTTGAATTTTGAAAGAAGCTAAATATTCCATTTCCAAATGAAAAATAATAGCCAGATTTGTCCAAAGCAGAAATAGAAATCAAATTTCGTCTAAAAGACGGTACAACGAAAGTCTTAACTAAATCCAAATAAAATCCAGTTCTTAATAATAATCTAAAAGCCCTTATTGCTTCGACTTCTACTGATTTGTCGTCTCCTATATAGATGTATCTTTCACCATCACTTGATTTTTGGCAACTCAGGCAACCTTACGTAGACACATTGATATAAGTTGTTGCACCAGAATCTAACCACCATGTGTGTCTAAGTACTGAAGTCAAATTAACCTCCACAAAAGAAACAACCTTTTGGATTTTCTTCTTTTTGTTGTTTCTTTTGTGTTGGTGGAATCACAGCTTCCTTAGTTTTCTTTCTTTTGTTACTTTTGTCCTTAGATGATGTGGCTAAGTGAGTACTTTCTGCCTTATCATGCTTTAACCATTCTTCTTCTTGGACACAGTGTGAGATAAGCTCATTAAGAGACCATGTCTCTTTCTAACAATTATAGCTCACTTTGAATTGACTGTACTGTGCTGGAAGAGATATCAAAACCAGATCCACTAATAAGTCTTCAAATAATTCCAACTTAAGTGTTTTCAATTTTGAAGCAATGTGAGACATTTCCATAATGTACTCTCTTATGTTTCCTTTTCCTTCATACCTCATTAAGATAAGCTTTGCCAAAAGTGTACTTGTTTCAGCCTTTTCATTTTTGGCAAATCTTTTTTCAAGATCCTCAAAGAAACTCTTAGTCGTAGTAATTTGATCAGACATAGTGCCTCAAAAAGCTTCTGGAATGACACGTTTCATGATCATCAAGCTCATACAATTCGACCTTTCCCACTTTTCCATCTCCCTCTTTTGATTAGAAGTACTCTTACCAGTAAGTGGATCAGGTTGATCGACTCGTAAAGTAAGATCCAAGTCTATGGCTTCGAGAACAATCGAAACATTCTCCTTCTATGACTTAAAGTTGGTGCCATTAAGTATAGGAACTGAATTAACACTAACAGAGATATTTGCAACAGAACCAGGAACTAAACTGAGAATAAAACAAAGAAAATCTAATTACTCACATAATAAAACTATAATATGCCAAATCAATTATATACAGATAATGGTAGGGCCTTATCATAAGATACCTTGCACAATATTAATATTTAGTCTTTGAATAGAAATACCAACTTGTAAGAGGTACCTTGATGTAGTGATCAAACACTGACAATAAGGCATGTCAAACAATAAATCTTTCTTTAGACCGATTTAATGTTCACATATTATACTGAATAATGCCACACATTTACCACCATAAGTGTATATGCAATTCAGGCCAAATATTAACTTTCCTTTAGGCTTGTCCATATTCGTATGAACAACATACACACAAAACTTTTTAACATTCTAAGTTAAATTAATTTTCACAAGAGAGGTTTCTTTGGCAACATGTTGTTTCAATTAATTTAATTTTAAATGCTATATATTTCTTTAAAATACTAAAATCTGAAATTAAAGTACCAAATTTTGCATAAGTTGTATGAAAGCATCATAGCTCCAATTTTTTTGATGCTATGACAGTTACAATTATGTTAGCTCAAATCGAGAATTGGGTCAAAAAATTTGCAAATCAAATCAGAAATTATAAATTTTGATACCAAAATTTATCATAATATTAATCCATAACGTGCATACTAACAAGTATAAATTTAAAACTTTCTGAGATGCTAAAACTTTAAGGTTATTTTTTGTCTGAATCCATTAGTCAATAAAAAATCGTGACTTTATTATCAAAACAGAAAGAACCGTGACTTTATTGTTTATTGGATAAAGAAGAAGGGTTATCTAAAGAAAAGAAACGAAAGAAACTCCGATAATATGGAAGATAAAAAATTAAAAAATTCTTAATGATCTAATATGAATTGCTCTGATACCATTTGTTGGATTTTAATCCTTTTAAAGACATGATCCGTTCATATCAAATCATCATTAATCAAATAAAAGCGAAAGTATACCTGAATTCATTGTGAAATTTGTACCGGAGTCTTGCGATTTGTCTTCCAAATTAGAACGTAGCCTTTTTTTCAAAAATTTCCCTAACTCTCTATTTTCTATCTGATGATGGGATGTCAGAAAAGAATTATGTGTACATTAATTTGGAGACCATAACCAATTATATTAAGCTAAAACCCTAATTTAATTTCTTTAATTTCTAGTTTGGCCCACCATAAAACTAGAAATTATAAACCCGGTCTCTACATATATAAAGTCGACACTATGCATGAAGCCTAAAATACCATAAACTTATTAGACCACTTTAATTAATTGGACTCAACTTTATATGATAGCCTTTATATACAATTATACACATATAAGCCCATATGTTTGATTAAAAATCCTTACAACTTATTGGAGGCCATACAAAGATTTGTGTAGCCTGCAAACCTTCCCATCCTGCCCATGCTTATAGCCCGATAGTATAGACCTTCTCCTCGAGATCACCATGTAAAAAGGTGTTGTTGACGTCCATCTGATGGAGTTCCCAACGTCGAGCAACAACAACGAACAAGAAAACTCGAATAGTCACCAACTTGGCAACCGAAGCAAATGTCTCATGGAAATCCAAAACTTCAATATGCGTAAATCCTTTGGCTACCAAGCGTGCCTTATATCATGCCACCATGCCATCTGCCTTATGTTTGACTTTATACACCCATTTGTAACCAATAGGCTTCTTGTACAGGGGAAGAGCCTCAAGAGTCCAAGTCTGATTTGCCTCAAGAGTAGCAATCTCTAAAGCCATCTCATCCCTCCGTTTTTCATCTCGCACCACCTCTGCATAGTTCCGTTGCTCAACATCTGAACTTACCGTTCTAAGAAACGTCTAGTGATTACGAGAAAAATTATCATATGCCACAAAATCATAAAATGGATAAGATGTACCCAAGGATGATGCATGGGACGAAAGCTTCGAAGGGGGAAGACTGCTTTGATCGTGGAGGCATTTGCACGAACCAAAGATTTTCGAGCTTCCACAGTTGCCTTCAAATGTCCACGATCAGCTTTGGATTTGCTCCTAATCTGAGCAATATCAGAAACCAGTAGTGCTTGTTTATGGCGAGCTACACCAGTCATCCAATAAAGTCGAAAATATAACATAATTATGAAAACGCGAAGGAAATTGTGAGGCTCTACTTGGAAAAGATGTAATGGTCTCCATTAGACTATGATCATTGACAACTAAATCTCTAGATGGTGTGACATCCCCCCTTTCTTCCAAGTTCTTCCTTAGGCTCTCTGAGTCCTCACTACCCTTTAATTCGCACTCCTCTAAGTTTCCCTCAACCCCATCACCTTTCTTAAACCTAAGCTCACTCCCATCACCCTCATCAACTAACGAAAAATTAGTAGTAGGTTGGGAAGTCAGTTTCGAGCTTTCAATGAGAGGAAATACCTTCCATGAAAAACAACATCATAAGAGTAGAAAAAGACATGCGCTCAAAATTAAATAATTTCCATACCTTCTTAGTGCGAGGATAACCAACAAGAATACACCTTCGACTCCTATGGGCAAACTTATCTCCTTCTTTATGATGTGCATAACACAAGCATCCAAACACGTGCATGATCATATGAAGGACGAGTACCGAATAGCAATTCAAAGGGTGATTTTCCTTCTAGCCTGACAACTGGAGTTCGGTTTATCAAGTAGACCGCAGTCAAAACACATTTCCCATAAAACTTAACAGGCAAATTTACTTGAAAACACAACTTCTTAGCAACTTCCAAAATATTTCGGTGTTAGCACTCGACCCGCCCATTTTCTTATGGAATATTGACACAAGTGGTTTCATGAATTATGCTCTTTTTAGTGTAAAAAATTTTCATAGGATTCGAGCAAAATTTTCCTCTATTATCGCTCCTAATCTGCTTCACACATTTATTACATTGTGTTTCAACCATCTCACAAAAATCTACCAAATACTTGCTAGTTTCCCTTTTCTCAACAAGCAAATGCACCCAAATAGACCTACAATAATAGTCGAGAAATAGCGAGCACCACAACTTGTAAATTTTCTATAAGCACCCCACAAATCACAATGTATAAGATCAGAAATATTCACAACACGATTATTACTAAAAGGAAATGAAGAGCGAGTCTATTTTGCTCAAAAACAAGAATCATAAATAAAATCGTCCTGAAAATGTAAAGAACCAATTTTTGAAATGAAAGATAGATGTTGACTTGTTTGGTGACCAAAACGATAATGCCAAATAACTAAGGAATCCACCACTTCCATCTTTAACGCCACATGTTGGCCCATTGATATGAAGTAGTAGACCCCCTCCCCCACCCCGCGAAGCTCACCCACTCCAATCAACATCCTCAAGATGCGGTCTTATATCACACATAACTAATCAGTGAAAACAATTTGACAATTCATTTCATAAATCAACTAACGTATGGAAATTAAATTATAAGTCAAAGAAGGCACATGAAGGTCATTAGATAATGTGACTTCTTTACTTAAAACCACTCGACCCTTCATAGTCACGATCATTTTTGCACCACTTGGCAATAAAACGGGCAACGAGGTCGATTTCTTTACATCTTGGAAAAGTTCGAAGCTCCCGGTCATGTGGTTAGATGTACCACTGTCTAATATCCAAACAAATTCATTGCACTTACAGGAAAGTTTGTCATTGCTTTCACAGTTTAGCAAAGATAACAACATCTAAAACTGCTCATCGGATAGTCCTTGCATCATTGGAAGTCCCTCGGAGCTACTCCCAAAGGCATGGAATGTCGAGGCCCTCTTTCCTTTTGAGCCAAAAACTGAGAGCCTTAATTTTGTTACTGTTGGGCTGAGGGCTATCCCAAGCCCTATTGGACACCTTGGTTGCTGCTATTTCTAGATGAATCTTGACTCCTTCCTCCTCGGTTCCTTTCTCTTGTACCAAACCACCAATCCGGGTAACCAATGAGCTTTGTTAAGATATTTATTATGTCTTACTATTTAATTTTATCATTTTTTATTATTGGGTATTCAAGATAACGATTAAAAATAATCAAGAAGTGGTGTAAATAAATAACACTTCTTACTTGAATTGAATTCTTGGATAAGACTTATGATAAAAATAGAAGCCTATCTTAAATGAAAATTGGTGTGGATCACGTTGATTGAGATATGGATAATTCAAGATGGCTTGAGTGAAGATTTATATGTCTTTATCTTACTGCGTGTGTGACTCTGTTGTTTTGCACTACACACATAAGTAATCTGGTGAGGTTTTCTAGTGTGTGTTGAAGGTGATTGGGAAAGAAAATTGTGTTGTCTTTGATTTGAATATTTTACTACTTTGAGGGAGGCTTACGTGTGACTTGGTCTGTGTCTTAGTGTGGGTTTATCATAGGTGCATGGGTTGAGAGCGTTGGAGGTGTATGCAGAAAAATGTAAGTGAGAGATCTGTGTGTGTTGTCCACGGCTGGGTGTGGTTTTCTTGTTGGTTGCGCTATGGTTGTACTAACAACCGTGAGCTGCTTGTCGTTGGTTGTCAGTTGGATGGAAGGGCTACTGAGCTAACTTTTTGTTGATGCTTATTCCATTTTGTTGCTGTAGTTTTTTTTAATTAATTGTGTGAAGACTCCTTGGTGAAGTGGAGAACAAAAGTTGGATGGGTCATTAGTGATTCACGAAGCATATGTTAAAGTGTGTATGTGTGCAGCAGTGAACTTCTCCATGAATTCCTTTTTGGGTGTGTCTTTAGCTGGTTCAATTATGGATTAATTTTGGGTGTGGTTAGCATCTCTTTTGTGGTTGTGTTGATCATTTGGTAGTCTTGCTACTGCTTTGTCTTGGCTAGGTAATTTAAATGGTGTGTGTGGTTAATGTTGTTACATATTCTACTGTTCTCAAGTGATTTTAAGGAGCTGAATAATCATTGATGAAATTTGCATATTCTCTATCTTTGCACGACAATAGTGGGCTGAAAAGTTGTTATTTTTGTGTGATGCTTAGAGCTGCGTTTTCTTACACTTTGAACATCTATTGAGGTTATTTTTTACTGATGTGTGCGTGAATCTTTGGTGGTTGTTTTTACTGTAGATGTAGTGGTAGTTTTGTGTTGTTGGTTGTAAGTAATTGTGTACAAAAAATTCCAGTAGTGGTCATGAATTTTACAGCTCCGTTGTTCACAACGTTTCAGTGAGGAAACGTTTATGATTGTTGGTAATTTTTCTGCTGCTATGTGTGAGGTGTTCCGGTGATAATATCGAAAGACTACAACAACATTCTTGATGGACAACTTCCCGTACTTTCATTGATGAAGCTACATTGTTAGGGAAGTTATTTTCTTTCTCAAGTATTTTCGTTTATGTTGAATTTTATTTAATCACTTAAGTTGTTTATTTTGTTTCGTTATCATTAAACATTATTTGAGAAAATCTTCTGTTGAGGTTAATAGGAGGCGATCATACTATTAGGTGTGAAATTCTTTTAGAGGTTGTGAGGATGAGAGATAGTGTCAAAGGTTGAGTGGTGTCAACTTAGTAAAGTCTTGTATAAAACTATTGCCGTTAGTGAAAGAATTAAGTTGGGTGAGGGCCCCGCGGACGTAAGTAAGGTGTGTCAAATTGTTTTACCAAATTTTGATGTTGATTTATATTTATTTGTTTATTTTTTTAGTTTTTCATTATGTTAGAAATGACCGCGATAAATAGAAGATTTTGTGAAACTACACCCATACGGATTTTCAAGCTCGAAGTAGTTCGAGGCTTGGTGTCCCTTTTACAATGGGTACATTTTTTATCTACTCTTCACTGATTTTGTTGTCCTCCTCCTTGATTACCAGCTCGTGATGGTTGTCTCTTGCCAATTTGTGTACTAAGGGCTACGACTTCTACCCCTCCATTATGACCATGAGTTATGTCACCTTGCCTTTAGCGCTTGAACACCATCGAGTAAGCCTTGTTCAATGTAGGCAGGCTCCATGTTCAGAATTTGATTCCTCACATCGTCAAAAATAGTGTTTTCGAGACCGAATAAAAATTGATGAAGTTTCTCAGTCTCCTTCTCCATCTCTTGCTCTCACGTTGAACACATGTGCAAATTTGGGCCTTTGAATAACTGCCAAGTTCATCCCGCTTGGACTTAAGGATCGTAAAGTATTTGGCTACACTCATCCTACGTTGCCAAAGCATCGCGATTTCACCTTTCAATTGATGGATACGCGGTTCATTTCCAACAGAATATCGCTCCTTCAAATCGTCCCAAAGCTCTTGCACCATCACGGCATAAGAAACGCTCCTCCGAATCTTCCCTTCAAGCGTGTTCATGATCTATGACTTGAGCATAGCATTCTCGTTCTCCGAACCCATAGCCTCCAAAGTCCCTTCTTTTGGTTTCATCTTGATTCTGCTAACAAAAGCGAACTTGTTTTTGGCTTGTAGGGTTGTCATTGTGGCTCTCACCCACACATCGTAATTGTCTTCATTCAATACGACGGGGGTCAAAATCAATCCTGGATGATCTGATTGAGAAAAGAATAATGGTGAAGATTGCTCGATCATCTTCTTCTCCTTATCTGCAGACATGAGATTTACAATGAAAACGACATTGCTTGTCCCTTTCAAACAGCAGTGCCAGCCCTGGGCAAGGGCCAGCAGGGCACCCGCCCAGGGCCCATGATGAGGAGGAGCCCCTAATCTCATGGTAATTTTTTTAAAGATATAAATAAAGAATATTAATCAGCCATAAAATTAAACTCCAAAAAAAATGCCCACAAGATAACAGCACAAACACAATAATTGAGTAATATGTAGGCCCATTAATGACGCATTTATTATGTCCTTCCTTTCGGAGCTATTAACACATTCAGTATTGTAAAGTGGCTCATTCCGATCCCTTTCTCATGGTGAGAGCCTCATTCAATAACATATTGGTTAATCAAGTCGCAGTACATGCTAGCCCATTTCCTATCAACTGCATAGATTTTGTAAAGATGCCACGTTCTTAGCAGAAAATTAAATATTATGATCATTTAATATTTGATTCAGTATGTATACTTATAAATCGAGTCATTTATGTTTCATATAAACATGTAAATTTAAGCATGCTGCCGATTTATTATGGCCTTTCTTTTATTTCGTTCAATTTATTAAGGTCATTTTTTTTATTTCGCCCCAGGCCTATAAAACGATAGGAACGGCCTGCAAAACAGACCCAACTTCCTTGAAATTCAGTGCAAAGAAACAACACTGTTTTTCTTCCTAAAACAGATTTAGTCACCACGGGAATGTGGTTTCATACTGGTGCGATGACATGGGAGGCTTCATTCAATAGCAAGCTCATCCACGCACCAATGTGAAGATGCATATTCTTTGGAGAAAACGGTCACTGCCACCTTTGACTTCTCAATCTCATGAAAGATGGTTGAGATGTATTTGCCTCTGTCAAGCGCTTCGGTATCCAGGAAAGTTGGTATTCTATGTTGGCGTAAAGCTTCATGAAGATGACTAACAAAATTGTCCCGAGTGTCTGCACCTCTGAAACTAAGAAACACACCGTACTTTATTGGATGAACTATAGTAGAATATGCCAATGCAGAAACAGCCATAGGATTGCTTGGTTGGCTATTATGTCTGCCTAGAAAAATATAAAGCTGCCTAGATGTTAAAAGTCAAATGTACAATTGTGAGGAACTTGCTTGCTTTTGTTTTGATTAAAAACAAGAGCATGAATTTGATTGTAGTTGTTTATTTTATGGACAAGTAAGCTCCCAAGAAAATGCCAAGCCGTTGACTTATTATAAAAGTGTCCAGAGCATTCACGGTGACTTTAATAGTTAACCGTAAAACGTGAATTATCGAACAAAGAATTAATGCCACTTTCGCATTAAGTTCAGTCCTTATAAATATACAATCACTCCTTCAAATCATCCCAAAACTCTCGCACCATCACTGCATAAGAAACGCTCCTTCGAATCTTCTCTTCAAGTGTGTACATGATCCACAACTTGAGCACATCATTCTCGTTCTCCCAACACACAGCCTCCAAAGTCCCTTCTTTTGGTTTCATCTCGATTCTGCTAACAAAAGCGAACTTGTTTTTTGCCTGTAGGCAGGGCCGTTCCTATCATTTTATAGGCCCGGGGCGAAATAAAAAAATGACCTAATAAATTGAACGAAATAAAAAAAGATCCCAATAAATCGGCAGTATACTTAAGTTTACATGTTTGTATGAAACGTAAATGACTCAATTTATAAGTGTACATATTGAACCAAATATT